>JAKUCM010004201.1:0-18322 GCA_023374145.1 Lepidium sativum
GGAGGTAGTGGTAAAGGACATATGGAAGACGAACCAATGGAGGATATTCACATTGAAGACACAATGGTATGTATAACTAGTATAACTTTCTAGTTTTACTAAATTTTTGTGATAAATAAATTTGGTGATAGGTATAACTAGTATAACTTGCTAGTTATACTATATTTTCGTAAAACTAGTACAACTCTGTAGTTATACACTGTAGTTAATTGCTGAAAATATGTGTGTGTTTTTCATGAAATACACATTGAACATGAGGGAAATGATGATGAAACGTTATAAGACACAATTGTTTGTAATCACTACTATTGTTGTGCTTAGTTGGTAGGAATTTTAAGTTGTTGATTTGGATTGATGTTGTGCTTTTGCGATGAATTGATTTGGTGATAGGTATAACTAGTATAACTTGCTAGTTATACTATATTTTCGTAAAACTAGTACAACTATGTAGTTATACTCTGTCGTAATACTTGTATAACTTGCTAGTTATACTATATTTTTGTAAAACTAGTACAACTATGTAGTTATACTATATCGTAATACAAGTATAACTTGCTAGTTATACTATATTTTTCGTAAAACTAGTACAACTATGTAGTTATACACTGTCATAATACTAGTATAATTTGCTGAGTTATACTATATTTTTCGTAAAACTAGTACAACTATGTAGTTATACTCTGTTGTTAATTGCTGAAAATATGTGTATGTGTTTCAGGATGAAGGACAGACTGCACAGCTTCCTACTGGGATGTACTTAAATCTAAAAGAGTACCCCAAAAAAGTGAAGATCTCCACTCGTTGCTATGTAAAGCAAACGAAGCAATTTTTCGACGGGTTGCAGCCTCCATTGACTGACGTGGAGAGGGCATGTTTGAGAATCATCCGCAGTTCCGACATATATTCCATATACCGATGGAGAAAAACCACATGACCATGGGCATGTGGATGTTGCTGCCTTCGAACCGCTCGGACAGAGACCAACAGAGAAGTTTGGTTTATTGTGAAAGGTGTCCCGGTTCGGTATGGGCTAAGAGAGCATGCATTGATCTCTGGGCTAAAATGTCGAATGTATGAGACGACAAATCTTCGGAAACAGCGGGAAGTACGAGGTTCAGGAGGAATTATATGGGGCATTTGGGGAAGAGTGTCAAAAAAGAAGATGTGGAGAATATTTTGAAGAATTGGGGACCTCTTACTCAGGACGACAAACGGTTGAAGATGTTAGTCATGTACTTCCTATGCCATGTCATCCACGCGCCGACCATAGGCGGAACGGATGCAACGCCGACCGATAGCTTCCTATTGAGGGTAGTGGATGATCTGGATTTCTGCTACAAGTTTCCTTGGGGCAGATGGACATTCGAGAACATGCTTCACGAGATCGAGCATACAATGAATCATTTCAGAGGCACGCTCTCGGATACAACTTGGTCAATCCTTGGTTTTGTACTTCCTCTTGAAGTTAGTTTATATTTGTTAGTTTATGATATGTAATTATTGTGTGGTGTTTCTGACATTATTCTGCATATGTTTGTGGTTGTAGTTATTGGCTTTTGAGTCAATACCGACCTTGTACAGTATTTGCCGAAAGGCAATTCCAGACGCAGACCCATCTTTTTCTCAGATGTGCAGGTCCAAGTTCCAGCAACCCAACATGAGAGGATACAACTACGGTTAGTTAATGATTTCTAATTTTTATAATTGGAGTTAGTCGTTGATTTATTTGTTTTGCTGGAGATTTTCAGTACCTTCTCTCCACGCGCAGATGAAGAGTGTAGTTTGTTGTCTGAAATGACAGAAGAGGAGGATGATGAAACTCATGATTTTGAGGTTAAAAGCTGGAGACAATGTATCCGTGCTGGGAATAGAATCATGTTTGAAGCGATGTATAACCAGGATGTAGAAGCACGATTATCTACTGCGCCTTCTGCTCCGACACAAGCCCCACCTCCGCCATCTGCTCCGACACAAGCCCCACCTTCGCCTTCCGCTCCTAACCATGCTGTGGTTGTTGATATGCTCAAGGCATTAACAGAAGAGGTGGATCGTTTGAAGAAAATAGTGACATCTCTGGAACAGGAATAACACGTATAACTAGTATAACTAGAATAACTTGTATAACTCAAATAACTCGAATAACTAGTATAACTTGTATTATTGTTCAAATATAGGGTGCTGGGGTTTGTGAAGGTGGTGTTGCTGCCTGTGATGCTGCTGGTGGTGATAATGAACCCCTTGATGGTGATGTACCTGCTCAACCTACAACTGTTGATGCTCCACCCGTTGATGTTGCACCTGCTGTTAGCCAGGTATAACTAGTATAACTAATATAACTTGTATAAAAAGTATAACACGCATAACTAGTATAACTTGCTTAACTGTTCAACTGTAGGCTGATGGAACTCGTGCCGGTTTTAGGAATATATATGTGTGAACAAGTAAACGCACAAGGGTTTCTGACCCAAGTCCGGCAGTGACGAGGGCAAAGGCGAGGAATGTACAACTGTAGACCTAAGTTAAAAATTCATTTAGCATTTTGTGTTTAATTTATTTAAGGTTATGTTTATGTGTTTCAAACATGTTTAAGTCTTGAAGGTTATGTTTATATTTTCAAACATCATTAAGTGTTAAATGTTATGTTTATATGTCTCAAACATCTTTAAGTGTCTAACATCACTCGAAATATTATTATGCTTAAATAGTTAGACTAAAATAACTTCAATTTTGACAATCTTACAAAGGATCGAAATATTTTTCGACCCTCTCCACAAGCTTAACAACCACTACATCTCCTTCTTCAGCATCGCCACCTCCGCCTTGTACAACTCTATCTTTTTTTCCATCTCCTCGATACTACATTTCAGATTCTCACACTCTCCTTGTATAGCTTGATCCCAACTTGTTTTCCTGTGGAGATCATCGTTCTATGGGTAGAAATAACATCAGTTCTACTAGTTATACTAGTTATACTAAACTAAACAACTCCAGTAGTTAGAGTACAGAAGTAATACTAGTTATACTAGTTGGACTAAACATCATCGTTCGTACCTTATACACTCGACTTTTGAAATAAATCTTGTTTCGGGTATGTTCATTTGTTCTTTCCAAAATGATAGCTTCACCTCATGGAAATTCATGAGGAATTCCCCCTTCACTATCTAGGACGTATTCAATTCACCTAAACATTTCACGGGTTTCTTCCTCGGAGTTGTCGGTGTCGTCCTATTCGGCCCAAGACACCATGTAAGACCTAAAAGAAAAGAAAAACATACAAGATACTTTCGATGTTGAACACTCCACAACTGCAACTCTTTGATTCCAAGCAAACAAAATAATTCTTCCCATCACTACCGACAACATCAAATTCAAAGGTGTTGAGTGCCATCACAATCAACCTCGGCAACAGCCCATGAATCATGCATTATGTTCTCCACATATGGCACCAATTTTTTTCGATCGTACCTTTCGTTGTTTCCATCCGACGATCACAAAACCACTTCGAAAATGTTTTGAGGATTGTATCAAGCATGGGTATTAGGGAGAACTTCCTTGCTTCATTAAACACACTATTCATAGACCCCACACTCATGCTTGTGTCGATATTATACCTTTCTCCTGGAAAGACACACCTAGCCCACTTTTCCTTCACAGTACTTTCCTCCAAATAACTAGTTGCACACAGAAATCTTCTCATAAATAAACTATATTCATGGTTGAAATCGGCAACTGTGTACTGCCTACTAACACTGCATGAATTTCTAACCAACTACAGATTTGTTGGTATTAGACGCATGAGCTCTCACATTTTGTGACATATGTCATATGCAGTACCCCTGATGGGCTTCTGGATACACATTACCTATGGCGCCGATGAGCCTTGCATTCCTACCACTTACAAATACCAATTCGGAAGAATCTGGTATAACTGTCTTCAAAGTCTAGAAAAACCATGTCCAACTAGCATCGTTCTCTCCATCTAGTACATCATACGCAATTGGATAATGGTGCCGATTAGGATCTTGAGCAATGGCAAAAACTAATACACCACCATACCAGTTTTTGAGGAATGTTGCATCTACAATAATCACTTTCTTCATCACTCTAAACCCATCGATGCTAACTCCCAAAGCTATGAAAAGGTACTTGAACTTCCCAATCTCATCTACTTGCACATGTGTTACTGTACCCGCATTTACCTTCTGTAACTCGTATAAATAGTAATGTATCATCTTGTAGTTTTCTTCCGGAGTGCCACGCAGCCTATCAATAGCAAATTTTCTCCCTCTCCTCGCGGTGGAGTACGATATACTCACTCCAAGTTTTGTCTTCATAAGACCCATGATAACTTTAGGAGTTGGAGTGTTCATTTGTCCAGGAAAATCCTCTTGCAAGACACTTGCAATTATTTCTGGCGTGCAGTGCCTCTTTGTGCCATTACTCTCGCTCTGATTAGCCCGAGAGCATGTATGCATCTTTGTGTACTTTATAATCTTGAAAATATCCATATTTCTAATCTTTGATGCTCGTACACCCCATTTGCAGTCTTATTTATTACATACAATCCACAACTGACTAGGTTCAGATCTCTTAATAGCAACACAAAAGCTGTTGACAAATGATCCTCTATCCACAACTTCTTGCAATGTCTCCATATCTTTAAATTCTTGATGCAAACTCAAACCTAAGCGGTCTTCCCATTCCTCTGCAAACTGACTACTCTCTACAACGGGTGGACGTTCTACATAGACATCACCAATATTCGATCTCTCAACACTAATATCCACACTTCCATCTTCTGGCTCAATTTCATTATCTCTAACTGGTGGAGAATATATTGTAATAGCTGTTGCTCCTCCTTCACCATCATTACAACCAACAGAGATTTGAACTGCAATCGACACTTGTCTCGACATTCTTTCCTCAGGTTCTTCCGATCTAGTTATGACATCCACGAACAATGTTGCCGTACTACGATTATATTCATCAATGTAGGCTAGATAACCACATACATCCAGATCATCACATATACTCACTTCAACCTCAACTGTAATCTAACCTTACTTTCATCTAAACCAAGCATCTGATATAGACATTCTTCAATCACCGACAAAGTAATATCCTCTACCGCGTGCTTCATCAATATACAATTAAATTGGTCGTTGCATTTTAAACATATCACGACTTTGTTGTTCATAATGCCCTGCTAAAACAAAACAAAAAAAATTTGATTCAGTTTTATATAACTTATGTAGTTCTGCCAGTTTTACTTGTATAACTTATGTAGTTCTACCATTTTTACTTGTATAACTTATGTAGTTCTACCAGTTTTACTTGTATAACTTATGTAGTTCTACCAGTTTTACTTGTATAACTTATGTAGTTCTACCAGTTTTACTTGTATAACTTAGTAGTTCTACCAGTTTTACTTGTATAACTTATGTAGTTATACCAGTTTTACTTGTATAACTTAGTAGTTCTACCAGTTTTACTTGTATAACTTATGTAGTTATACCAGTTTTACTTGTATAACTTATGTAGTTCTACCAGTTTTACTTGTATAATGCACTACACCAAGTTTCACCCAATTGTGACCATATTCAAGTCTTATACAAGCCAAATTCTACCAAATAACCAAAAAAATATATCATTTATGAAATTAAGCTTCTTCATGAGCCCAATGCAAAAATGCAACAAAAGAATGTACAACTGATTCAGTTCTGTATAACTTATCAAGTTATACTAGTTTAACTACCGCAGATCCCAACTCTTATCAACTCAGATTCGATCGATTGTTTAGGCAGTTCTAAATCTTTAATACGCTATGTTTCAGCCTATACATTACAATTGTTACCAATGTCAAGTCTTATTAGAGCTAGATTCTACCAAATAATCAACTATGAAATTAAGCTTCTTCATCAGCCCAATGCCACCTAAAGAATGTACAACTGATTCAGGTCTGTATAACTGATTCAAGTTATACTAGTTTTATTGTCGCAAAAATGAACTCTTATCAACTCAGATTCGTTCGTTGTGGCAGTTCTAAATCTATAATGCACTATGTTTCAGTCTATGTTACCAATCTTAAGTCTTATTCGACCCAGATTCTACCAAATAACGAAAGCAAAATTATCAATTTCAAGCTTAAAATTCATTTTACAATTGACCTTCTAATGCCTAAAGTGGAGAGGCAAATTGGCGACAAAGTGACCCAAAAGAGGAGAGAGAAGCCGAGTGAGAAGAGAGATGAGAGAGAAGACAGAATTTTTAATTTTTTTTCAATAATTAATTTGGCTAATTTTCCCTAAGAATATTTTTGGAATATCAAATTTCATTAATAGGTTTGTATATAAGAGATTTGATATGTATATAAGAGATTAAAATTTTGAAAAATTGGAGTTACGAGATCTTCTCCGAGATCGGAGACTTCAGACGGATTGTATGGATGAGTAGTTTATCCAGATTTTTGGCCCGGTAATTTCTGTGATTTATTAAAGACAACGCAGTAACTCGCAACTTTTTTATTTATTTTTAATTTCAATTAGTATTCTAATAATTAAGTGGGGTTGTGGAGGGGCAAAGGTCTCATAAACCCATTCTCAAAAAATTTTAATCTCTTATATACAAACCAAATCTCTTATATACAAACCTATTAATGAAACTTGATATTCCCAAAATGCCCTTAATGAAAATTACCCAAATTAATTATTTAAAAAAAAAACTCTCTTCTCTCTCATCTCTATCTCTCTCCTCATCTCTACCTTCTCTCTCCTCCTCAATCGGGTTCGGTTTCACGCCGCCGGGGGTCTCGAGTTGCAACGCCGCCGGCTCCGACGTGCACCGCCGCCGCCTCCGCCGCCTCTCCTGCCATTACCGTCGTTTGTTAATCTCCATAGCTTCATTATTGATTTGCCTCTTCACTTTGGGCATAAGAAGGTCAATTGCAAATTGAAATTGATAATTTTGTTTTCGTTATTTGGTAGAATCTGGGTCGAATAAGACTTAAGATTGGTAACATAGACTGGGGCTAGACTGAAACATAGTGCAATTATAGATTTAGAACTGCCCAAGCGAACGAATCTGAGTTGATAACAGTTTCTGCGATAGTACAACTAGTATAACTAGAATCAGTTATACAGAACTGAATGAGTTGTACATTCTTTAGTTGCATTTCTGCATTGCGCTGATGTTTCAGCTTAAATTCATAGTTGATTATTTGGTATATTCTAACTCTAATAAGACTTGGCATTGGTAACAATTGTAATGTATAGGCTGAAACATAGCGCACTATAGATTTAGAACTGCCTAAATGATCGATGGAATCTGAATTGATAAGAGTTGGTTTCTGCGATAGGTAAACTAGTATAACTAGAATCAGTTTTACGGTTATGACCAGTTATACATAACTGAATCAGTTGTACATTCTTTAGTTGTATTTTTGCATTGGGTTGGTGAAGAAGCTTAATTTCATAAATGATATTATTTTTTTGGTTATTTGGTAGAATTTTGCTTGTATAAGACTTGATTGAATATGACCACAATTGGGTGAAACGTGGTGTAAAACTGGTAGAACTACGTTAGTTATACAAGTAAAACTGGTAGAACTACATTAGTTGTACAAGTAAAACTGGTAGAACTACATTAGTTGTACAAGTAAAACTGGTAGAACTACATTAGTTGTACAAGTAAAACTGGTAGAACTACATTAGTTATACAAGTAAAACTGGTAGAACTACATTAGTTGTACAAGTAAAACTGGTAGAACTACACTAGTTATACAAGTAAAACTGGTAGAACTACACTAGTTGTACAAGTAAAACTGGTAGAACTACACTAGTTATACAAGTAAAACTGGTATAACTACATTAGTTGTACAAGCAAAACTGGTAGAACTACATTAGTTATACAAGTAAAATTGGTATAACTACATAAGTTATACAGAAGTTAATCAATTTTTTTGTTTGTTTTAGCAGGGCATTATGAACAACAAAGTCGTGATATGGTTTAAATGCAACGACCGTAATAGTTGTATATTGATGAAGCACGCGGTAGAGGATATCACTTTGTCGATGATTGAAGAATGTCTATATCAGAGGCTTGGTTTAGATGAAAGTAAGGTTAGATTACAGTTGAGGTTCTACCGACCTACGGTCAGAGATGAGGTTGAAGTGAGTATCTGTGATGATGTGGATGTGTGTGGTTATCTAGCCTACATTGATGAATATAATCGTAGTACGGCAACATTGTTTGTGGATGTCATAACTAGATCGGAAGAACCAGATGAAAGAATGTCGAGACAAGTGACGATAGCAGTTCAAAGCTCTGTTGGTTGTAATGATGGTTAGGGAGGAGCAACTGCTATTACAGTATATTCTCCACCAGTTAGAGAGAATGAAATTGAGCCAGTCGATGGAGTTCTGGATATTAGTGTTGAGAGATCGGATATTGGTGATGTATATGTAGAACGTCCACCCGTTGTAGAGAGTAGTCAGTTTGTAGAGGAATGGGAAGACGGCTTAAGGTTTGAGTTTGCATCAAGAATTTAAAGATAAGAAGACATTGCAAGAAGTTGTGGATAGAGGATCATTTGTCAACAGCTTTTGTTTTGCCATTAAAAGATCTGAACCAAGTCGGTTGTGGATTGTATGTAATAAAGAAGGCTGCAAATGGGGTGTACGAGCATCAAAGATTAAAAATATGGATATTTTTAGGATAATAAAGTACACAAAGATGCATACATGCTCTCGGGCTAGTCAGAGCGAAAGTAGTGGCACAAAGAGGCACTGCACGCCAGAAATAGTTGCAAGTGTCTTGCAAGAGGATTTTCCTGGACAAATGAACACTCCAACTCCTAAAGTTATCATGGGTCTTGTGAAGACAAAACTTGGAGTGAGTATATCGTACTCCACCGCAAGGAGAGGGAGAAAACTTGCTATTGATAGGCTGCGTGGCACTCCGGAAGAAAGCTACAAGATGATACATTCCTATTTATACGAGTTACAGAAGGCAAATGCGGGTACAGTAACAGATGTGCAAGTAGATGAAAATGGGAAGTTCAAGTACCTTTTCATAGCTTTGGGAGTTAGCATCGAGGGATTTAGAGTGATGAGGAAAGTGATTATTATAAATGCAACATTCCTCAAAAACGGATATGGTGGTGTGTTAGTTTTTGCTATTTCCCAAGATCCTAATCGACACCATTATCCAATTGCGTATGGTGTACTAGATGGAGAGAACGATGCTAGTTGGACATGGTTTTTCCAGACTTTGAAGACAGTTATACCAGATTCCTCCGAATTGGTATTTGTTAGTGATAGGAATGCAAGGCTCATCGGCGCCATAGGTAATGTGTATCCAGAAGCCCATCACGGGTACTGCATATGGCATATGTCAAAAAATGTGAGAGCTCATGCGTCTAGTACCAACAAATCTGTTGTTGGTTGGAAATTCATGCAGTGTAGTCACCAGTACACAGTTGCCGATTTCAAATGCGAATATAGTTTATTTATGAGAAGATTTCCGACTGCAGCCAGTTATTTGGAGGAAAGTACTGTGAAGGAAAAGTGGGCTAGGTGTGTCTTTCCGGGAGAAAGGTATAATATCGACACAAGCAACAGAGTGGAGTCTATGAATAGTGTGTTTAATGAAGCAAGGAAGTTCTCCCTAATACCCATGCTTGATACAATCCTCAAAACATTTGCGAAGTGGTTTTGTGATCGTCGGATGGAAACAACGAAATGTACAATTGAAAACAAATTGGTGCCATTTGTGGAGAACATAATGCATGATTCATGGGCTGTTGCCGAGAGGTTGATTGTGATGGCGCCTAATACCTTTGAATTCGATGTCGTCGGTAGTGATGGGAAGAATTATTTTGTTTGCTTGGAATCGAAGAGCTGCAGTTGTAGAGTGTTCAACATCGAAAAGTATCCGTGTATCCATGGATTGGCTGCATTCATTCATTACCCTAAGATGGAACCTCGACCTCGTAATATCTCATTACATGAGCTTTGTTCTAAATATTATTGGTCCGAGTTGTGGGCACTTGCGTATACCAGGTCTATTTTGTTGGTGCCCGAGATGTTGCAGTGGGATGTTCCGGATTACATCAAAGACAAAGAAATCAAACCACCTGACAGGATTATTAAAACGGGAAGAAGAAAAGTGAAAAGGATGCCATCAGTAGGAGAGACACGTCCAAGATCATAAAACGTAAGGAGGCCGAGACAAAGGTTCCAATCGCCAATATTCAGATACCTAGCAGAAGATGAGGTCAATCAGTGATTTGTTGAGTATTTCCCATTATTCGTGAAATTTGTAAAACTAGTAAAACTACTGTATTTCCTAATAGCTTTATGGCTCTCTCTGGAAAATGTATGTGTATGTGTAAAACTCGTGCAACTAGCAAAACTAGTTTATTTCCTAATAGCTTTATGGCTCTCTCTTTTTATTTTTATAGTTGTCAATTTTTCTACAAAGTATATATATTCATAATCTCATCTTTTAAACATGCCCAGACTTATATTTTGTTCTTTCTCAGAATGAAGAAAAAAAAAGAAAAAAAAAAGACATTCTCATAATTTGCCAACAAAAAACGAACACTTATCATAAATAGGGTAAACATTTACCAAGCCACCAGATGGGATTGACCAAAAGTAGTGGTTCCTATAATTCGATTGGATCAAAAGTAGTTACTTAACAGAATTAAATTGGAAACCGGACAAACAAACAAAAAATAATTATTCGGAATATAACTAAACAACTCCAATTTGAATTGAAATAACAGGAGACATTTTCAGGGCTCTTACCAAGTTTTAACGTATATGTTATATCTTTCTAAAGCGGACACGAAGAAGACAGAACATCTTCTTGTGAAACTTAATTCTTATAAGTAAGATAATCTATAATGAAACTTGATTCTTATAAGTAAAATATTCTTATAAGTAAGATATTCTTATAAGTAAGATAATGTATAATGATGCTAAGATGATTATATTTTGTGTATATATTAATGAATGACTCTATATATAACTTAAAAATAAAATTAAAATAAGTTTTTTTAGACATAATTACATTTGTCCACCTTATTCCTTATAGTTTTAGTGTGACTTTCTAAGTTAACATTAGTGTGACTCTCTAAGTTCTACGAATATATATTTATTCTAGAATTTAAATACACAAAACACTTAGAGTCATCAGTTAATTGATTATTATTCACTGTACAACTACAAAATAAATTTATAAGGTTATGTATAACTAAATGTTATGCAAAATCATCGAAAGTATAACTAGTAGTAATTTAGTATAACAGCCAACTAGTAGTATAACTAGGTCGAAATTGTCATGTTTTCTTTTGGCGCCCATGTCTGAAAATTTTGTGGGGACACGTGCAGACCTAATTTTGTGGGTATATAAACCAAAAAAAAAAAAATTTCTCTCTCCTCCTCATTTTTTCCTCCTCCCTCGCCGACATCTCTCTCATCTCTCTCGTTTTCTCTCCTCTCTCAACCATTTCTCCTCTCATCTCTTCAAATCTTCTCTCATCTTAGATTATCTCGATTAACTATCCTCTCCCCTCTCCAAATCTTCTCCCATCTCTCGACTTCTTGTCCCATAGTAAGTTATCCTCTATTGTTAGGGTTTGTAGAAAAAAAATTCGGGATTTCATTTTAGATTCGTCTATTATGTTTATGTTTTTCTTTTCTTTTAGGTCTTACATGGTGTCTTGGACCGAAGAGGACGACACCGACTACTCCAAGGAAGAAACCCGTGAAATGTCCCGACGAATTGAATACGTCATGGATAGTGAAGGGGGAATTCCTCATGAATGTCCCTGTGGTGAAGCTATCATCGTGGAAAGAACAAATGAACATGCCCGGAACAAGATCTATTTCAAATGTCGAGTGTATAAGTTACAACGATATTGTTTAGTATAACTAGTATAACTAGTATTACTTCTGTACTCTGACTACTGAAGTTGTTTAGTTTAGTATAACTAGTATAACTAGTTGAACTGATGTTGTTTCCACCAACAGAACGATGGTCTCCACAGGAAAACAAGTTGGGATCAAGCTATACAAGGAGAGTGTGAGAATCTGAAATATAATATCCAGGAGATGGAGAAAAAGATAGAGTTGTACAAGGCGGAGGTGGCGATGCTGAAGAAGGAGATGTGGGAGCAAAATGCAGTGGTTGTTAAGCTTGTGGAGAGGGTCGAAAAATATTTCGGTCCTTTGTACGATTGTCAAAATTCAAGTTATTTTAGTATAACTTGTATAAGTAGTAGAACTGATGTTGTTTTAAGCATAATAGTATTTAGCATGATGTTAGACTTAATGATGTTTGAGACATATAAACATAAAATTTAACACTTCATGATGTTTGAAAATATATACATAACATTAAATAAATAAAACAGAAAATGCAAAATGAGTTTTTAACTTAAATGAGTTGTACATTGCTTAACAGAAAATGCTAAATTAAGTTTTTAACTTAAATGAGTTCAAACATTCCTCGCCTTCGCCCTCGTCACTGCCGGACTTGGGTCAGAGACCGTTGTGCGTTTACTTGTTCGCACATATACATTCCTAATACCTCCACGAGTCCTAGCAGCCTACAGTTGAACAATTAAGCAAGTTAAACTAGTTATACTAGTTATACTTTTTATAAAAGTTATACTAGTTATACTAGTTATACCTGGCTAACAGCGGGTGCAGCATCAATGGGTGGAGCATCAATGGTTGCAGATTGATCACGTACATCATGGGGTTCATTATCACCACCAGCACCCTGTATTTGAACAGTAATTCAAGTTATACAAGTTATTCGGGTTATTTGAGTTATACAAGTTATACTAGTTATACCTGTTCCAGCAATGTCACTCTTCTCTTCAACCGATCCTCCTCGTCTGTTAATGCCTTCAGCATATCAACAACCTCAGCTTGATTCGGAGCGGAAGGCGGAGGCATGGCTTGTCTCGTAGAAGAAGGCGGAGTTGGGGCTTGGGTCGGAGCAGAAGGAGGAGTAGATAATCTTGCTTTCACATCCTGGTTATACATGGCTTCAAACAAGATTCTCTTCCTAACCCAGATACATTGTCTCCAGCTTTCAACCTCAAGATCGTGAGTTTCCTCATCCTCCTCTTCGGTCATTCCAGCCAGCAAATTGCACTCTTCATCCGTGCGTGGAGAGAGGGTACTGAAAATCTCCTGCAAAACAAATCAATCAACGACTAACTCTGATTAGAAAAATTAGAAATCACAGAGTATAACTTGCTAGTTGTACTAGTTTTACGAAAAATACAGTATAACTAACAAGTTATACTAGTATTACGACAGAGTATAACTTGCTAGTTGTACTAGTTTTACGAAAAATACAGTATAACTAGCAAGTTATTTATACGACAGAGTTTGTCAAGGAGTTTTGTCAAACTAACTATGGTTTTGTCAAGGAGTTTGTTGATTGTTGGGAAGGAATACCCTCTCATGTGGGGTTGCTGGAAATGAGACCTGCACATCCGAGGACACCTTGGGTCTGCGTCTGGAATTGTCTTTCGGCAATTACGGTACAACGTCGGTATTGACTCAAAAGCCAATAACTACAACCACAAACGTATGCGTAAATGTCAGAAAACCACACAATAATTACATATCATAAACTAACAAATGTAAACTAACCTCGATAGGAAGTACGAAACCAGGGATAGCCCAAGTTGTACCCGAGACCGTGCCTCCGAAATGGTTCATCGTATGCTCGATCTCGTGGAACATGTTTTCGAAGGTCCATCTGCCCCAAGGGAACCTGTAGCAGAAATCCAGATCATCCACAGCCCTCAATAGGAAGCTATCGATGGGCGTTGCATCTGTTCCGCCCTTGGTCGGCGAGTGGATGACATGGCAGAGGAAGTACATGACTAACATCTTCAACCGTTTGTCGTCCTGAGTAAGAGGTCCCCAGTTCACCAGGATATCCTCCACATCCTCCTTCCTGACACTCCTCCCCAAGTGCCCCAGATAGTTCCTCCTGAACCTCGTACTTCCAGCAGTTTCCCGAAACTCTGTCGTCTCATACATACGATAGTTTAACCCAGAGACCAATGCATGCTCTCGAAGACCATACCGCACCGGGACACCGTTCACAATAAACCAAACTTCACGGTTGGTCTGCGTCCGAGCGGTCCTAAGAAGCAACATCCACATGCCCATGCTCATGTGGTTTTTCTCCATGGGCATGTGGAATATATGCCGGAACTGCGGATGGTTCTCGAACCACGCCCTCTTCACATCAGTCAGTGGAGGCTCCAACCCGTCGAAGAACTGCTTCGTTTGCTTCACATAGCAACGAGTAGAGATCTTCACCTTTTTGGTGTACTCCGTTGGATTGAAGTACATCCCGGGGGGGAGCTGTGCAGTCGGTCCTTCATCCTGAAACACACAAACATATTTTCAGCAATCAACGCCACAGTATAACTACATAGTTGTACTAGATTTACGAAAAAAATAGTATAGCTAGCAAGTTATACTAGTATTACGACAGAGTATAACTACTTAGTTGTACTAGTTTTACCGAAAATATAGTATAACTAGCAAGTTATACTAGTATTACGACATACTATAACTAGCTAGTTGTACTAGTTTTACGAAAAATATAATATAACTAGCTAGTTATACTAGTATTACGACACAATATAACTTGCTAGTTCTACTAGTTTTACGAAAAATAGAGTATAACTAGCAAGTTATACTAGTATTACGACACAGTATAACTTGGTATTTCTACTAGTTCTACAAGTTATACTAGTATTACCGTTCTGTTTTCGATGAATATGTCATCCATCGGTTCGTCTTCATTGTGTCATCTCCCACTGCCTCCTGTGCTCGAACCTCCTCTTGTTCTAGCCATCACTGCAAGGCATTATACAAAACTTAATCAATTTTTGTGTATTTAATTGAGCAAATGATTGATGATATATAGTTTTTCATATGACACTCATATACAAAAAAATCCAATCCTATATATGTGAGCTTCTCCTCTGTACAATAGATTCCTATGTGATCGGTTATGGACTCTGTACAATATTTAAGTACATAAATTATAAACGAAATGGTCTCTTCCACAATTTTTGCATTACAAGAGCGTGTGAGCGGTCCTAAGAAACAAAATGAAATGGATAAAGATGAACTCTTCCAATTTTTACACTCCACACCAAAAACCAACACCCAAATGGATTAAAGCATATGGGAAGAGCAAAGATATGAACTGAAACCTATAAGGAAGGTTTACCTTCGATTGGAGATGAGTTTGGTTGAGATACTAGTGAAATCAAAGGGAGATTCCGAGTAGATTTCCGAAGTTTGGTTGCGAAAATTTGGGAAGTTGTACGAGGTTCAACCAGTTTGCCGAAGAATCAAAGGGGAGTTTGAAATTTTTGGAGGTTTGTGAGAGATAGAGAGGAAATCGCGAAAAATAAGAGGGAGAGTGGGAGAGGAGTTGAATTCGGGAATTAGGGTTTAGTAGGTCGATTTGGGCGGGTCGATGGGTTTAGGTCGAGTTTTAGGGTTTGGGTCTGGTTTTAGGGTTTGGGTCGGGTTAAATTGATTTCGGTCTGGTTTAATTGATTTGGACCCGGTTTACGCGAATTTCCTCTGGTTTATGAGAATTTCGGGGAGGGAGATAAATTGGTCAATTTACCATTTATTCAATTTTTTTAAATCCAGTCTATTTTTTGACTGGGTTTTTGAGATTTGTAAGTGAGTGAAGAGGTGTTATAAGACAGACTCTCATCTAGAAACGGACACCACAGATAAAAACTTGGAAATAGTCCCAATAACTTAAAATGCAGAAATCGTTTTCGTTGATCCAAACGGTGGCAATCTCCGGCGTGTTCTCCGCCGTCTCTTGCTGGTGAGACTGGTTTTGTATCTCTAGCTATTCGTCTAGTTTATTCGTTTCTTCTCTTTCAGTGTTTTCTATTTAGGGTTTAAACTCTCTTTCTGGCTTTCCAGGTATGGGTTTATGTTCGGCCGAGAATCCGCGAGAAAAGAGCTCGGCGGTTTGATCGAAGAGCTTCGTCGTGGAGGTTCGGAATCTGATTCTCCTCCTCATTAGTTATAAAAGTATGGAGGTTCTTCGTTATCTGTCTCCTATTAATTTGGATTTCGATTAATTTTCCTGTTGAGATTACATTTATGTCACTTCGATTTCCATAATGTTCATGAGAAATTCTTGCATTGTAGTCTGAGCAATTACTGTATAAACAATGTATGTGTTCTCAAATCCATTGAGTTATTGGTACTAAGATTTACCAGACAATTTAGTTTTTCTATAGATGAGTGATGCATATTGATTGATGATAAGAGAAGCTGACATTGATTGAGATAAGATTGTGAAGAGAAAAACTGCATATTAATTGAGAGACGAGAGTTTGAAGAATGTACAAAAATTCCTTAGGATACAGAGTTCTAACTGTCGTCTTAAGTGTACATCATCCTGATTTTGCATCTCTTTTTTTTGTTTTGTCCCAGAATTGTGCAAATCTATATAGCTTTAATGCTATTCTGGTTTGATGATTTTGACTCTCTATCTCTCTATTTATTTATCTGACAGCAAAGAAAATAAACCACAATTATATGTACCTAAGGGAGTAATTACACTAGAGAAGCTTCTTCAACCTTGTCAGCGATCCTTCCTCTGACAAATCCAACATAAAGGTCGCTTCCAGTTGTGTCTTCCTCTGAAAGTCTCCTGCCACGACCTCCTTCCTTCATGTTCTTAACAAACTCCACTAACTGCTGCCAATTTTGACCCTCAAATAACCTCTTGTTCATTCTTAGGTAAGTAAATGCAGTTAACCCATTTCCAGAATCTGACCTATTTGTTGCAACCACTTGTCCGAACGCACTTGAGTCGTATCTTTCGAGGGCGTTCTCCCCTGCTAGCTCGGTTCCAGCTTGCCTTGTTGCGTTTTGTACTTGCTTAACCAGACCCTCGGGTGAGCAATTTGCATGCTCGGGTTGTTCACCATCTTTCATCTCCATGCAGGTGAAGTTGAGAACAACCCAATGTTTGTTAAACATCTTAGCTATTGGCACATACCCATCATGGTTTCTGGTATTGTAATATCCAGCTGTTAGCTCAGCTGCGTGTGACCTGGTGTTGTAGTGCCAGTGAATTCCTGCTACCTTTCCTGATAGCTTTGCTCCAGTTCCTTGAAAGATTCCTTTCGCGAAGATAAGAGTTGATCTCCATGTTCCAGTAGCTTCCAGAGTACCATTCCATAAAAAACTTTCCATACTCACTGTTCCATGTTCATCTCTCTTGAAAAATTGGTGTATCTTCTGGGAGGTTCTTGTACTCGCCGGCATCATGAGGTCCACTTGTTCCCCAGTTAGTTTTCCGATTGATTCAGCATATGCTTTGAAGTGACGATTTCATATACTGCAATCAAAGATGTATAATTTCATATAAGTAAGCATAAGTATACATTATCATCTTCTCTATTATTTGTCTAATATCTTGACTGATGCTTTGCTAATTTAAAATACCTTGTCGTAGCATTGGAACTCTCCAATTCCGGGAAATCTCCATGTTCCGTTGCTCTCAGGGTACGATGGGTATCTCAACTCTCCACAAGGTCCCATTCCCACTTGAATTTCCTGTAAAATGATCATTCAATTTGCTTAGCTCGCGCTGTATTTATTGCTCATTGTCTTATATAAAAATGAAGTTACTTCGTTTCCTTAGTAGGTAGTCAAGATTTGTGCTTACCGCAATAACTCCTCCTATGTAACCATCGAATCTTTCACGGAAGCTCCTCATGAAATCTGAGTAGACCTGGATAGGTGTTCTTCCTCTTAGGACAGGCACAGAATCACATCCCAGAGAAATATACTCAGGGTTCCTTCTCCCAGATTTATCTGTGTAGACAAGATCAGGGTTCTTGCTGATTTCTTCAAGCACCCATGGAGGCAAGGGAATACTAGATTTAAGAAAGAACCATATAGAGTATTAGCTTAGCTACAAAAAATGAGAGATAGAGAGATCTTTCTTACTCGGAAAGGAAGCTCAAGTTAGTAGTTGGTTCATTACCTGCAAGAGTCTCCGACGTTTCCTCCACATTGATGGAAAGACATAACGACCTGGAGTTTGAGACCGTGCTTTTGAACCATCTGTATAAGCTCTGCGTAACCATCCCAGTTATACTTCATAGGTCCATCTTTCTCCACCAATCCCCACCAAGCATCTACCATCACACCTTCCACACCAGCTCCTTTCAGAGCCATCAAACTAGCGTTCATGGCTCTTGGTTTGTTCAAATGCCCTG
>JAKUCM010004202.1:0-18353 GCA_023374145.1 Lepidium sativum
GACAATTGCGTGTATTTCAGAGAATTCAAGAAAGGTTTCTACATTTATTTGCTTCTCTATGTCGATGATATGTTATTGATATCAAGCGACATGGGAGAAATCATTAAGCTTAAAGGTTTGTTGAGTGATGAGTTTGAAATGAAGGATTTGGGAAATGCAAGGAGGATTCTGGGTATGGATATTTCAAGAGACAGGTTGAATGGGGTTCTGAGATTATCTCAGAAAGTTTATATTAACAAAATTTTGAACACATTTAATCAATCAGAGGGCAAAGCAGTTCATACTCCCATGGGTTCTCATTTTAAACTATCAAGCAGCAAAGAGGGTGAGAAGTTAATGGACAATGTACCTTACGCCAGTGCAGTGGGCAGTCTGATGTACGTGATGGTTGGTTCACGTGCTGATTTGGCATATGCGGTAGGTCTGGTTAGCCGCTTCATGAGTAAACCTGATACAGAGCATTGGAATGCAGTTAGATGGATCTTAAGATATTTAAAACATGCACAAGATCTGAGTCTGACCTTCAAGAAAAATGAAATGAAAGGAATAAAAGGATTTTGTGATAGCGACTATGCATCTGACCTTGACAGAAGAAGATCCATAACAGGATTCGTTTTTCAAGTCGGTGGAAACACTGTCAGCTGGAAATCTGGTCTTCAGACTAGAGTGGCCCTGTCAACAACGGAAGCAGAATATATGTCATTAGTGGAAGCAGCAAAAGAAGCAGTATGGTTGAAGGGTATTACCTTTGAGATCGGACTTGGAGATCTAGAAACAGAGATCTACTGCGACTCACAAAGCGCCATATGTCTCGCCAAGAACAGTGTGTACCATGAAAGAACAAAACACATGGCGGTCAGAATGAGTTTTCTAAGGGAACTAGTTGAAGATGAAGAAATAAGGGTGAAGAAGATTAGTACCTTAGATAATTCGGCAGACATACTGACAAAATCAGTACCAGTGAAGAAGTTTGAAACGACATTAGATCGGCTGGGTTTACTCAGCGATCTAGTATGTTGAGTAGACCAGGAGTCCTGAAAAGTCTCTTCGGCACACATGCATGCCGAAGAGGGAAGGGTCAGAAGAAAAGTGGTCAGTTTTTCTTTTGATGAGTGTTTGTTCTTAGTTCAGAAAAGAAGTTTTTTGAAACTAAGAACATAGAGAAGGAAATGAGCAGAGTTGAGATGGTTAGACTTACTCTGCGAAGGTACAATCTTCATGCATGCCGGAGTTTTCTCTGTGGAATCGGAAACAGATATCTGTTTTTCGGTGGATCTTCGGAGTTACGGTTTTGAAGAGTAAAGGGAAATGAAAGGCTATCTCGAATGGTTTTGTTCTCTGATTCTTCTCACGGCGGAGAAGATCGGAAAGGAATTTTTTCTCTCTGGTTTTAGTCGGAGGTTTTGAAGAAAATGGGAGGAGAGAATGAGAGATAAGTGTTTTTCTGAACCAGAGGCGTTTAGGGTTGCGAAGAGGAAGAGGAAGAGGAAGAGTTGCCTCGGTATTGTAAGGAGAAGGGGAGGAACCGAGGAGTCACCTGGATTGCCGCGAAGAAATGAAGAAGTCGAGGTGGAGTTTGTGGACCGGCGATTCTTCTTCTTCTTGGGCCAACATGGGCCGAGCCTTGTGGCCTGTTTTTTTCTGTTAAGTCCAACATCATTAAACCTGCTGGGCTTCAGGAAGTGGGCCGATTTGCTGAATAATAAATCAGCAATATGGGCCTCGAGTTTTCTCTTCTCTTCTACATGCTCCAGCTGGTTTGTTGCCTGAAATGGGGTGAAAACTTTATGGTCAAAGGTGATCTATGAGGGTCTATTGTCAGTACAATACAGAGATGATGATGTTGTGTTTTGGTATATGTATGACACAAGGAAAAGCATGAGTGGGTGTGAGTTTTACCTTGAGAGTTGAGAGAGGCCTAAGAGAGTGGGAAGCTTGGATCTTGGGGATTCTTTCTGGTTCTTGTAAACACATTGCTTGTAATCTCTTTTGATCATAGTGAAGTGTGTGAGTTACTCACCGAGATGTACCAAGGAGACTTCCTCCTTGGGAACTCGTAAATCCTCTTGGTTCGGTTTGGTTTTGCATCTTCTTATAACCTACAAAACATTCATCAAATCATATTAGAAACTAAACAGCTTAAAACTATAGCATCACTTGACAACAAGTGGTATCAGAGCGTCAGGTTCAAGCTATGTCAACTAAAGCGGAAGCTAGTATGAAGAATGAGAAGGTTGAGTACATGGAACCTACTCAAGGGCGTTTTGATGTTGAGAAATTTAATGGTGAAGGCGACTTCTCTCTCTGGAAATTCAAGGTCCTAGCTCAGCTGGAGATCCTAGGACTCGATGATCCACTTCTGCCTGTTTATCTGGAAGAAGAAGCCAGTTTAGATCCAAAAGGAAAAGAATATAACAAAGTTGCTGCAGAAGATGAACTTGAAAAGGAAAAAGCAGATCCGAAATGGAAAGCAAAAGATAAGAGAGCAAAGAATCTTATATGTTCAAGTCTGGCTGATGCTGTTCTCAGATCAGTGAAAAGAGAAAGATCTGCGTATGATACATGGATGGCTTTGGAAGCAGAATATCAGGTGAGAACACTTCCGCACAGATTCAACCTGAAACAAAGATTTTATTCTTTCAAGATGGATGCAGGAAAAAATCTAGATAAGAATCTGGATGTTTTTAACAAGTTGATATCTGACCTGGCTAGTGTACATGTTGACATGAGTGATAAAGATAAGGCAGCTATTCTTATGAATAGTCTACCAAAACAATTTGATACTCTTGTTCACACATTGAAGTACAGCAGCGGAAGAGAGACAATCACAGTAAAAGACATTGTTAGTTCGACATATTCTATAGAAATGGAACTAAAAGAAAAGGGTATTTACAAGTTACAAACAAGTGCAGAAGGTCTGGTGTTTCAGAGTAGAGGAAGAAGTGAAAAGGTTTCAACATCAAAAGGAAAACAGAAGGACAAGAGTAGATCTAAATCCAGAGCAAAAGCAAGACAGTGCTGGTTTTGTGGTTCAGAAGATCATTTCAAAAGAGATTGTCCTAAAAGGAAACATCATAGTAATGATAGCTGAACGGGAAAGGCTGAAGCTAGTATTGTTGAAACTACTGAAACAGAACCATTAATGCTTATGGCGTCAATTAAGGAGGGGGGAGATGAATGAATCATTGATTCTGGATGTTCATATCATGTAACATTCAGAAAGGACCTCATGTTTGATGTGGAAGAGATTAATGGAGAAAAGATTTTAATGGGAAATGACACTAGTTGCAATGTAACTGCTATTGGTAAAGTGAAGTTTCAGAATGATGACGGATCAGTTGTGATATTATCACAGGTCAGATTTTCTGAAATGGCTAGAAGAAATTTGATTTCTTTGGGACAACTGGAGATGTTGGGATGTTGGTATAAGTCAAAGGATTTCAAATTGAAAGTGTTTAAGGATGAACGAGTGGTTCTATCAGCAAGTTACAAGAACACTCTGTATTTCTTAAATGGCAAGCCTATAAAATCAGAAGCTAATGAAATGTTGATATCAGAAAATATGATGGATCTATGGCATAGCAGATTGGGACATATGAGTGCTGCTAACATGAAGCTACTAAAAGAGAAAGGACTGATCAAACAAGGAGAAATCAAAGACTACAAGAAATGTGAGCCATGCATTCTGGGGAAATCACACAGAACATCATTCAGAAAAGGTATTCACGTTTCAGAAAGACCTATGGAGTATGTGCATTCCGATCTATGGGGATCACCTAATGTAACACCTAGTTTGGCAAGGTGTCAGTATTATATATCATTTGTTGATGATTATACTAGAAAAGTTTGGGTGTATTTTCTGAGAACAAAAGATGAAGCTTATGGGAAGTTTGTTGATTGGAAAACTTTGACTGAGAATCAAAGTGGTCAGAAGCTGAAAGTACTGAGAACCGACAATGGACTAGAGTATTGCAACAAGGTGTTTGATGATTTCTGTGCTCAAGAAGGAGTGAAGAGACACAGAACATGTCCATACACTCCGCAGCAGAATGGGATAGCTGAAAGACTGAATAGAACTATCTTAGAAAAGGTGAGAAGTCTATTGACAGAGACAGGTTTATCAGAATCATTCTGGGCTGAGGCTGCATCTACAGTTGTTTATATACTGAACAGAACTCCTTCTAAACCGATAAACTATCAAATACCAAAACAATTGTGGACGGGAAGAGAACTAGATCTATCTCACATGAGAAGGTTCGGATGTTTGTCTTATTTTCATTCTGATCAAGGCAAATTGAAACCTAGAGCTAAGAAAGGGGTTTTCATGGGATATCCACAAGGTGTTAAAGGTTATAGAATATGGAGTTTAGAAGACAAGAGATGCATTGTGAGCAGAGACGTAATCTTCAATGAAGATATCGTTTACAAAGATTTTGACAAGGCTTCTTTGGATTTTAAGAAGAAGGAGGTGAATAAGAATAAAATGGTTTCTTTCTTACTACCTACTGATTCAAGTGAAGCTAGAAGTTCGAGTGATGCTGTTCATGATGCAAATCAAGGTGGAGTTTTTCATGATTCAAATGAAGAAACAGAAAATATAAACACAGAAGATGACAAAGAGATGGATGAATCAGACTATAGTGACTACTTGTTGGCAAGAGACAGAAGCAGAAGAGAAATAAGACGACCTAGTAGGTTCATTGAAAACAACATAGCATATTATGCACTAAATGCTGCGGATGACATTAATTTTGATGAACCTAAGACTTACACAGAAGCTATAAGTGGTAAGGACCGTGATCTATGGATAGCTGCTATGAAAGAAGAAATAGAATCTTGCAACAAAAATAAAACATGGTCGGATGTTCCTTTGACTGGTAATCTAAGAACTGTTGGTTGCAAATGGATCTACAAAGTGAAACCGGGAATTCCAGGGGTTGAAAAACAAAGGTTTAAAGCAAGGTTGGTTGCTAAAGGGTTTACACAGATTGAGGGTATTGATTATCATGAAGTGTTTTCTCATGTGGTTAAGCACATTACTATCAGATTAATGTTATCAATTGTGGTTAATCATGATATGGAATTGGAGCAGATGGATGTTAAAACAACGTTTTTACATGGAAACCTAGATGAGAAGATCTATATGCAACAACCAGAAGGTTTTGAGAAGAAAGGAAATGCATGTTTATTGCATAAATCATTATATGGTTTGAAACAGGCTTCTAGACAATGGAATTTGAGGTTTAATGATTATATTAAATCTCAAGGTTATAGCAGAAGTGATTTTGACAATTGCGTGTATTTCAGAGAATTCAAGAAAGGTTTCTACATTTATTTGCTTCTCTATGTCGATGATATGTTATTGATATCAAGCGACATGGGAGAAATCATTAAGCTTAAAGGTTTGTTGAGTGATGAGTTTGAAATGAAGGATTTGGGAAATGCAAGGAGGATTCTGGGTATGGATATTTCAAGAGACAGGTTGAATGGGGTTCTGAGATTATCTCAGAAAGTTTATATTAACAAAATTTTGAACACATTTAATCAATCAGAGGGCAAAGCAGTTCATACTCCCATGGGTTCTCATTTTAAACTATCAAGCAGCAAAGAGGGTGAGAAGTTAATGGACAGTGTACCTTACGCCAGTGCAGTGGGCAGTCTGATGTACGTGATGGTTGGTTCACGTGCTGATTTGGCATATGCGGTAGGTCTGGTTAGCCGCTTCATGAGTAAACCTGATACAGAGCATTGGAATGCAGTTAGATGGATCTTAAGATATTTAAAACATGCACAAGATCTGAGTCTGACCTTCAAGAAAAATGAAATGAAAGGAATAAAAGGATTTTGTGATAGCGACTATGCATCTGACCTTGACAGAAGAAGATCCATAACAGGATTCGTTTTTCAAGTCGGTGGAAACACTGTCAGCTGGAAATCTGGTCTTCAGACTAGAGTGGCCCTGTCAACAACGGAAGCAGAATATATGTCATTAGTGGAAGCAGCAAAAGAAGCAGTATGGTTGAAGGGTATTACCTTTGAGATCGGACTTGGAGATCTAGAAACAGAGATCTACTGCGACTCACAAAGCGCCATATGTCTCGCCAAGAACAGTGTGTACCATGAAAGAACAAAACACATGGCGGTCAGAATGAGTTTTCTAAGGGAACTAGTTGAAGATGAAGAAATAAGGGTGAAGAAGATTAGTACCTTAGATAATTCGGCAGACATACTGACAAAATCAGTACCAGTGAAGAAGTTTGAAACGACATTAGATCGGCTGGGTTTACTCAGCGATCTAGTATGTTGAGTAGACCAGGAGTCCTGAAAAGTCTCTTCGGCACACATGCATGCCGAAGAGGGAAGGGTCAGAAGAAAAGTGGTCAGTTTTTCTTTTGATGAGTGTTTGTTCTTAGTTCAGAAAAGAAGTTTTTTGAAACTAAGAACATGGAAAAGGAAATGAGCAGAGTTGAGATGGTTAGACTTACTCTGCGAAGGTACAATCTTCATGCATGCCGGAGTTTTCTCTGTGGAATCGGAAACAGATATCTGTTTTTTGGTGGATCTTCGGAGTTACGGTTTTGAAGAGTAAAGGGAAATGAAAGGCTATCTCGAATGGTTTTGTTCTCTGATTCTTCTCACGGCGGAGAAGATCGGAAAGGAATTTTTTCTCTCTGGTTTTAGTCGGAGGTTTTGAAGAAAATGGGAGGAGAGAATGAGAGATAAGTGTTTTTCTGAACCAGAGGCGTTTAGGGTTGCGAAGAGGAAGAGGAAGAGGAAGAGTTGCCTCGGTATTGTAAGGAGAAGGGGAGGAACCGAGGAGTCACCTGGATTGCCGCGAAGAAATGAAGAAGTCGAGGTGGAGTTTGTGGACCGGCGATTCTTCTTCTTCTTGGGCCAACATGGGCCGAGCCTTGTGGCCTGTTTTTTTCTGTTAAGTCCAACATCATTAAACCTGCTGGGCTTCAGGAAGTGGGCCGATTTGCTGAATAATAAATCAGCAATATGGGCCTCGAGTTTTCTCTTCTCTTCTACATGCTCCAGCTGGTTTGTTGCCTGAAATGGGGTGAAAACTTTATGGTCAAAGGTGATCTATGAGGGTCTATTGTCAGTACAATACAGAGATGATGATGTTGTGTTTTGGTATATGTATGACACAAGGAAAAGCATGAGTGGGTGTGAGTTTTACCTTGAGAGTTGAGAGAGGCCTAAGAGAGTGGGAAGCTTGGATCTTGGGGATTCTTTCTGGTTCTTGTAAACACATTGCTTGTAATCTCTTTTGATCATAGTGAAGTGTGTGAGTTACTCACCGAGATGTACCAAGGAGACTTCCTCCTTGGGAACTCGTAAATCCTCTTGGTTCGGTTCGGTTTTGCATCTTCTTATAACCTACAAAACATTCATCAAATCATATTAGAAACTAAACAGCTTAATACTATAGCATCATCACTTGACAACAAAAGATTTTAATGTACATGAGCAGATGGTGTAGAACCAGAAATCGTTGAGCTATTTTGTGAATTAAACTCAAGAAAAAATATAAGATTCAACGGTAGATTAACGAAGAGTCAACACGAATTGAGGTAAAAAATCGAAGATTTTAGAAGAAAGTAAACAAGACAATAGCTCGTCAGCCCAGGAAAAATACTACAGGTAAATTACACGAGAACTATTTGGCCCATGGGCTTTAAGACATAAAAAAGCC
Organism: Lepidium sativum; assembly: GCA_023374145.1. NCBI lineage: Eukaryota > Viridiplantae > Streptophyta > Magnoliopsida > Brassicales > Brassicaceae > Lepidium > Lepidium sativum. The sequence continues at coordinate 7,703 of JAKUCM010004202.1, forward strand.
AGGTTTGGAAATGAAAGCAAGTAATAAATGCCACGTGTACAATAACAAAAGCTGGTTAAACAAACAAACATACAAACCCGCTTTGAAATCTCCGCCTCCGTTTCTATTACACTCCGACTGTCTCCGTTTCTGGTTTGTCAAATCTTCGTCTTCCTCCTCATTTTCTCTGTAGATCTCTCTCTTAATGCAATCAGCTATGGCGCTTCCTTTCTCCCAGTCTTCGCTTACTAGACCCAACCACGTGCTCGGATCAACTGGTTCCGTTTTTTCTGTACCGAAGAGTCTCCGGTTCTGCGGACTCCGGCGGGAAGCGTTTGGTTTCTCTTCATCGAATCAGCTTGCTTTTCACAGTGACCGAATTAGACTTCCATTTAGGAGATTCGAAGTCTCTCCTTGCGCCACGGGTAATGGTACTGGTAATGGCGCTCCGCCGAAATCTTTCGATTATGATTTGATCATCATCGGAGCTGGAGTTGGAGGTCACGGAGCTGCGTTACATGCCGTTGATAAGGTGTGATTTTATTTGAATTTCTTGTTAGAAAACAATTAATGGCTAAGTATTTTGTGAAACATTAGATCACGATTGCTGAATCATGCTATTCAGTATGATTTATGGATGCATTTGCGATTTTTTACTCTTAGGGACTTAAAACTGCCATCATCGAAGGAGATGTTGTTGGAGGGACTTGCGTTAATAGAGGCTGTGTGCCTTCCAAAGCTCTTCTTGCAGTTAGTGGTAGAATGCGGGAACTTCAGAACGAACATCACATGAAGTCCTTTGGTCTGCAGGTATTATTAATTGATGTTGACTCCTAATGGTTCACTGATTTCATGCTACTTCACTTTAGATATTCTCTGTATAGAGTTTCTAGTTTTATCTTTGGCGTCAAAACTAACTACTTATGTCGATGATCAATTTTGATGTTACTGAACCAGACTAACATTTAATCCTTATGGCTTATCACTATAAAATGGTGTTGGGTTCCCCTGGAAAAACAGGTTTCAGCTGCTGGATATGATCGTCAGGGTGTAGCAGACCATGCGAATAATCTGGCTACCAAAATTCGAAACAATCTGACCAATTCGATGAAGGCACTCGGTGTTGACATATTGACAGGATTTGGCAGTGTTCTGGTCAGTACGTGTTTTTCTCACTTTGACTAACCTGACAGGAAAAGAGCACTTTTTTGCAAACTGAATACTAACTCTTTAGTTTTTGTATATCTGCAGGGTCCACAGAAAGTTAAATATGGGAAGGTCGGATTCACTGACAATATTATCACTGCAAAAAATATAATCATTGCCACTGGATCTGTGCCGTTTGTCCCTAAAGGAATTGAAGTGGATGGTGTGTGTCTTGATTCCTTGAATGTTTATAGGGGAGAAGCCTGAAAAACGCTATCCATTCTTTTGGGCGCAAAATGTTATGTAACAGCAAACAGACATATTCCTTGAATGTTTTTAAATTGGTGCTGCAGGAAAGACTGTAATTACCAGTGACCATGCCTTGAAATTGGAGTCTGTCCCTGATTGGATTGCAATTGTAGGAAGTGGGTATATTGGTCTTGAATTCAGTGATGTTTACACAGCACTTGGAAGTGAGGTAACATGTTGTTTCCGTACTAGTGATATTGCATTAGTATGACTTTGTGATGTTTATCCTTGTAGTTGAGATTGTCATAACTGCAACGTGGTGATGTTCTCCATTTTCTAGTCTATGTTTGGTTTCTTAGAATATTGAGCTTGTTGTTGCACAAATACTAGTGATACTGTTGAGGATACTAATGTACTGGTTTCTGGATCTGAATTGAGATCTTGCGATTTTCATGTTTTTCCTTTCTAGGTTTTCACTACATTTAGTGACCTCAAGCGAAAATCTTTTGTGCAGGTAACTTTTATTGAAGCACTGGATCAGTTAATGCCTGGATTTGATCCTGAGATCAGTAAGCTAGCACAGAGGGTTTTGATATATCCAAGAAAAATTGACTACTATACTGGAGTTTTTGCAAGCAAAGTGAGCCTGTTAAAATATGTTTTCTAAAACCCACCCTTCTTTTTCTATGCAGCATGTCCATGTTCATCTGTAAAACTTAAAATCTATTCTTATACAGATTACTCCGGCGAAGGATGGGAAACCAGTTATGATTGAGCTCATTGATGCCAAAACCAAGGAACCCAAGGATACTTTGGAGGTAACCATATGTCATATAAAAGATAATGAGACCTGATGCCTTACAAAGAGCATATTATAACACTTACTGTATTCATGCCTGAGATTTAACAATGTATGAGCTTGATTTCCTTCTCCAGGTAGATGCTGCCCTTATTGCTACCGGAAGAGCTCCATTTACCAATGGTCTTGGCTTGGAAAATGTATATAAAGACACTAAATTGCTTATTATGATAGTACTGTCATATTGGTTCTAGAGAATATTTCAGAAACTTAACCTTCAAACTATCATCTCAACGCAGGTCAATGTTGTGACACAGAGAGGTTTCATTCCGGTGGATGAGAGAATGCGTGTTATCGACGGAAATGGGACTCTGGTCGGTTTTAGTTGCATACCTTTTTCTTGTGTGCAGATCTTTCTGTATGCTAAATTTATTTTTGCTTGATAGGTTCCGAACTTGTACTGCATTGGTGATGCCAATGGTAAGTTGATGCTTGCACATGCAGCCAGTGCCCAAGGAATTTCTGGTAAATGGCTTATCAATATGCTGCTAATACTTCAGTGAATAATTCTCTATTTTACATGGACTTTGTATTAAACTCCGTGCTCTTACTCTATGGCTAGTGGTCGAGCAAGTCACTGGTAGAGATCATGTGCTTAATCATCTTAGCATCCCAGCTGCTTGCTTCACTCATCCTGAAATCAGCATGGTGGGATTGACAGAGGTAATTCTAGATCTTAATGCACTTAGTTCTGTTGTACTGAACAGAGTCAAAAAGCAAAATGTTAATGAGCAAGCTAAAGTATGCAATCCTTTATGATTTCACATACTGTTCATGGATTGTCAGCTTCAAGCTAGAGAAAAAGGTGAGAAGGAAGGATTTAAAGTTAATGTTGTGAAGACAAGTTTCAAAGCTAATACAAAGGCCCTAGCTGAAAACGAAGGAGAAGGAATAGCTAAGGTGGGGGAAGCAGAACTTGTTGATTATTAATGGTTCATGAAAGAACAAAGAGATCTCACTGCCTTCATTATGCAGATGATATACCGACCCGACAATGGTGAAATTTTAGGAGTTCATATATTTGGACTGCATGCGGCTGACCTTATCCATGAAGCTTCTAATGCAATTGCTCTAGGGACTTGCATTCAGGTAGGATTCTTGATACTCGAGCTGCTCTTTCTCTGATTCCTATTGGATTTAACTCTTAAGCCTTTGGTACTGATGATTCCTGACTAGGAAAACAAAATCACATACACAGTACCATAGGTTGTAAAAATACTAAACGCATTGATCCTTGATATCTGCATAATTACTGGTATCTCTGTAGGACATAAAATTGGCAGTTCATGCGCATCCAACACTGTCTGAGGTTCTCGAAGAACTGTTCAAAGCAGCCAAGGTAATGCAAAAACAGTCTACAAGCTTTCCACAAAACATACACACTCATGCCAATGATCAGAAAGCCGTTTTACATATTATTGTTAAGTACGATCAATAGATTCAAATCCTCTACTAATTTTCAGGTTGAAAGTCACGCATCGACATCGACAGTAAGTGAAAAAGTGGCTGTATAAAAGAAAACCAAAACTTATTGGGAGGAGAAACATCTTGAAGAAAGAAAATTTGTACTTGTACTTTAGGGAGATTTGAAGATAAAGCTAAACACGAATCAGGAGGATCAAAAAAGAAGAGATGATGAGAAAAAAAGCTTCAGTAAGTAAAGACTTATAAGATAGTTCTACAAGTCCTTCGTTCTTTAAGAATATTTATGTTGGAGCATTGTCTCTGCTTTCACGAATATTTGTTTGATTGTTTCAAGGTTTCAAATAGGGGAGACTGTGCTTTTTGCTTTTTTTGTTAGTGTGGAAATTACTAACTTCAAATATTGTATTTCATGTGAGAAGATAGTAGATTATTTTCGAAGATCCTTCTCATATTAGTTTATACTAGGAAAACCACTTCTCTGGCCATTATTTTCCATCAAATTCAGACATGAGGTGACAGAGGAACTTAGTTTAGACTTCAAATGTTCACAAGACTTTTCTCTGGTCACTTGCATTTTTATTCTACAAATGTACAAGTCTAGATTACAGTAAACAGATAGCTGTATCTACTTGTTAATTCTGTCTCTCCTCTTTACATACACGAACAAACAAAGTTGGGTGACTTGGGTCTACTTTATTCTAAACCAGTTTCAGAAAGGTCGAGAGTACCCTTTTCCATTCACATAACGTTCAGATCAATACCATCCATTTGATCAAAGATCTTGAAAGCAATCGTACTCCAACTGTCACACCATCAATAAGATTCGTTAATTCAAGCATATATATATATATACACCACCAACAAGATTCGTTAATTCAAGCATATATATATATATATATATATATCTCCACTTGTGCGTTTTATGAATAACGGAAAAAAACAAAGATAGATTCACCTGAGCTTCCTCATGAGTGAGTTTCATCCTCCTGTAATCCTCTTGAGCCTTCTTAGACCTGAACATAGCTTGGACCCGCACAACAGATCTCTCGAGCCTCTCTTCAGCTTGTCTCTGGCTCGTCTTGTAGAAATCTTCCACTGATTCATCTGGAGGATCCTCCTCTGCTGCAACCTGGAGTCCTCTAAACCCTTTTCTCTTTTGTCTCCATCTCAAAACTACCTTCTCCAACACTCCTACTGACCATATTATCTTCTTGTACTGCCTCCTTGCCTGTAATCCCCTGAAAGCAGCCTGCAAAGGAGAAAGAAAGAACCGAGATTGTTTTTCTCCATTAACAGTCACTTATGATAAGTTGATAACGATGTGGACTTTCACTGTCTTATAAGTTGTGGAATTCAGACAAAAGTGATGATAAGGAACAGCCAAGTTCAGAGTAAACTTTCTTGGCTGCTGGATCTTGCGTGGTTCTCTTAATTTTTGCTCACAGGAGAAACAGTTCACGTCATACCTGGATCCTAATTGCTTGACGCCGCATGTTCAGATACTCTCTTCGCATTTTCCAAGTTTGGAACCTGCATTGAATCCGGTAAGCAGCTTCTATCTTCCTATGCGTATCATACTTCCGGAATGCATTTTGAATTTTCATTGCTGCGATTATGCTCTTAGCCTCTTCTTCCTTATTAGCAAATTGAATCACACTTGACCGCGCCTTCAGCGCCTTTTCCCTAAAGGCACCCTGAATACGAGCTGCTGCTTCTGCAGCTGTTCTGTATGCCGCCAGAGCGTCCTTGAGACTCTGCTCGTCGTCAGGGAGATCACCTTGGTTCATCATCTCCACCTTGCAAGTCTCCAAATCTCCACTGATGTTTCCAGCAATTTTCATGTCCCTAAACTGAGCAACCAAACATTTCTCAGCAAGATAAGCAGCCAAACCGTCATATCCATTTTGTTGTGCAAGATCAGCTGCTGTGCATCCTCCAAGATGATCCTTTGTCGGGTCGGTCACCAGATTCGGTCGAGCCCCAGCAGAAAGAAGAGAAGCCACCATTTTCTCCCTTTAATCCAAGAGAAAGTAAGTAACCAGAAACCAGTTACTACTATCTTTAAACGAGATAAGTATTACCTTCCGTAGTATGCTGCCCAATGAAGAGCAGTCCATCCTTGTTTATCACGGAAATCTAATGATAAACCTGAGAATGAGAACAGCTGGATCGACCAAGTGTATCCAAGAATGGCACAGAGGTGGATCACACCAAGGCCTTTAGAGTCATAAGCCAGTGTGTTGCGACCTTCGAGCACTTTCTCCATAAGCCATTCCTTAAGCTTGTTCTTCAGAGTAAGCTCAAAGATATGAACTCTCGCTAGATCAAATGACACCTTATTGCCCTGGATGGATTTCATGAGATACGCCCAACTGTTTAAGAGATGTGATGTTTTGCTAGCAAGTTTTTTAGCCTCTCGTAGGTTTAAAGGTGAGATTTTGCTCGAGAGAACGCTGAGTTTGTTGGAAGAAGTAAACAGAAGATGAGCAAGTCTGACTTGGAACTCAAATTCTTCCCATTTGGATTCTTGATCATCTTCGGGGACGGTCTTGTCAAAAACTGGGACTACACGGTGTTCAAACCTGAAACATTGGCTGATTGGTCTGTGTCCGTCTGCACTAATATAGAGGTTTACCATCCCAGGAGATTGCGGCGGTATGAAGCAACGGTAGACTCCCGCCTGGAGGTATTCCGCAGGGACACAGGAGTCGCCACAAATACAGAAAAGGTTTGATCTTTCGAGATGCTGATAACTGTCGTGCAAGAACCCAATTACCAGAATCTGGAGAGTCAATATGTAACAAAGTTATCCATTTTGCAATCCTACCTATTATAAAATACATGTAATTGCATGTACTATCTCCACTTTGAGATCTTATTTATTACCTTAGTTTTCTCTGAAGAATAGGCCCATGCAGGTGAAACATCGTTTATGTTAAACACTTGCTCAGGTATGCTGGAGTGAGGATGATATATAGCTTGAGGAACTAATGGATCCTGCTCAAGCGTAACCATGGGTTCAAAGGATGAATCCCCCAACGAGCCATTAGAGTTGTTTATAAATGAATTCATCCACCTTCCAAAACTCTCACGACTTTGTGGACCATTGTTAAGCAAAGCATCAAGAGAATCATCAGCTACTGTCACATTCACATGCTCTGCAGAGCTGTTTGCAGCATTTTGGAGTGATTCTGTGAAGTATGACAAATCATCTGATCACAGAAAAAAAAAAAATATTTTCAACATCATCCCATTGTTCTTAACTGGACAAACTGATATGCTCAATTCCTTACCTACGGTTGGTGCAGATTGGTTGTTGTGAACCGTTGTTACTAACAGCTCATCCCAATCAAGCGTATTGATATCGTGAAGACTAATCTCATGGTTTCTAACAAGTGGACTGTTGTTGCTTGCTGTGAACCACCATAAGAAAGTGTTATAAGTGTCCAAATGAAGAAGTCCGGACCAGTTTTAAAAAATTTTAAGTAGCAAATCCATTATGGTAAAACTAATGTGAATGCTAAGCTGGAAGAATTGTAAAGACCAAGATCACTACAAGATCCTCTCTCACCTAGATAATTTGAGTTACCAACACCTAAATCAATATCTTCAACAACAGCAAAAGCTGGGGGTGAGTTAATAGAGATTGGACTAGAGTTTGAGTCCCCCGATGTCGTTGTAGCTGTCTGAACATATTAGTGTAAACAACCAACACTTATACATAAGAAACACAAGTGAGAGTTCAGAAAAGGTAGAAAAGAAAACAAACCTCCTGTGTATCACGGTAATGTACAAGGACAATGTTTTCTCGAGCCCTGACATATAAAGAATAAATGATTTACTTTCATAACCTTCAGAAGAAACATAAGAGAGAACAGCCTTCAATCAAGTTGTTTCTCAAAGGACATATAGTAGACAAGTCAGTGATCTTTGCTTACTACATACTTATCCAGTAACCAATAACACCTTCGAACAAAGGTAGTGTTATCTTCACCATGTGCATAGTATACGTGAATCTTTTCCTCGTTACCAACCTGGCATTACCCGGAGGACATTAATTAGCTGAACAAAAAACAAAACTCATGATATGACCTTTTCAAGATAAGTATAAAAAACCTCACTTTCAGGTGTTCATGAGCCTCTTTAATTGTCCTTCCATCCTTTTTCTTTTTCCAGTTATGACCATCTTTTCTGAAGTTCCTCAACATCTTGCGATCGTACAATATAATTCTGCCACCTACAAAGATAAGGATGCATAAGATCAGTGTAAGAACTCACGGAGAATTGAAAGAACATCCTAATATTGAGTGGTTATTTTTGAGTAGACGAGATGATTGATTACTACTGGGTATGTTCACCCGGCTTGACATTGATGGTGAAGTATTTAGGATTAGAAAGGATTGCCTGGATCTCGTTTGGCCGGAGCCACCTGCTTTTTGCTTCCTCCAACATTGTCTCGACATCAAGATCTGCAAAACACAACCACAAAATATGTCCAAGAAGCATCAAACAACAGGTAACATCGTATATACACAAACTCAAAGCAGAAATTATTACAAATTCAATAATCTCCATCTATCAATGGAAATGTTTCTAAGCTTTTGTGCTTGAAACAGAAGTGAACTTGTTCCTTTGACAAAAGAGAAAGTAAACTTGTTCAGGTTTAACACACAATTTCATCACTATCTTCCAGAAAACTCTCAATTTTTCCCAAATTCGAATTGGACAGATGCCAAAATCAATCAGTTTCCCTACACTTTTTAGCTCGAGCTCGGTACTACACTCCTGAATCATACAAAATCAACATGAAAAGCACAAGGAACCTCAATTCCAAAGTAACTGCAAAATCCACTTTAATGGCTGCAAAGGAACAAAAACGGCTAAGTCACCTTTATAGGTAATAAACTCCAAACCTCGAGGGTAATTAAATTATATATTACTTATATAATACTAAAAATTAAAACTACCTTCAACTACTACAGCTTCGGTAACAACAACAACAACACACAGTAAGAAACTATAGCTAGAACAAGCGAATCAAAAACAACATTTAAAAAAGTTAAGGTAGAAAACTCAGCTAATTTCCAGAAACAAGAGCTGGTTATTACCGTGCAAAGTATGGAATCCATGAATCTCCGAGCCGACAAGTCTGCCGGAACTGTCGCCGTCCATCTTGATTCACACTCGTTATCCAAGCTTAGACAATAATTCGACGAAGAACCCTTAAAAACTGAACAAACAAGTCAAAGGAAAAAAGAGTTTTAATTATTCACAGAGGTTTCGTCAAGAGTGAATAAAGAAATTGAGAATAACGGAGCTTCGTCGGTCCCCGAAATGATGAGACTGATAACAAAAAAAAAAAAAGAATGTTCGGTTATTATTTTTTATTTTAAAGGATTAAGTATTGCTGCTCAATGAAAAAGTTGAAACAATTTTATGAATTTGAAGTTCGCATCCCCCACCTACTTTTATTTTCTAAAACTCCCTTAACATTTCTAATTGTCATATCTGAGATGTTCTTTTCAATTACTGTTCATACATCATCATCCTAATATTTGTATCAGAAATTTTCTTGATTTGTGAAGTTTTAAATTATTGATTAAGATATTAGTGGCTTATAATTAATTAAGTGAAATTATTAATTATTAGTTGGAAATTTATTTGATATAATATTGTAATTCTTCTATAGAGCACACTGCAAAATACCTCTCAAAATAACACAATTTCTTCATGTACACCTTTTCTGGACATTTTAAAAATATCTTTATTATTAAAAATGACTAAAATACTTTGTATTGTTATTTTTATTTTTTTCACAAAAAATTTCACTTCAAACTTTGTTTTTAATCTTAAAATTTAATTTTAACATTTATAAGTTTAAGAAAATATTTGATAAAACTTTATAAATACTTTTTTATAAATTATATTATAAAATTTTACAAGAATTAATAAGAAAATTAATTTGTAGAATCTTATAAAAATCAAATGAGTGATCAAAATTTAGGAAATCAAGCTTAATAATATAAACCGTTAAAATACTCAATAAATACATAAATTTGAAAAATAAATATGTTAACTTTTGAATAATAAAAAAAAAACTTTTAATTGTACGTCTAAACCTGATAAAATTATCAAAATAAATAAATCTATTTAGTTATATCCTGAACATGTGTAAACCCAAATGAACATTTATAACAATTATTAAATAAAAAATATTAAACTTGAGTTGGATGTTTAAACGCAAGTAGATGACCTTAAAAAATATTATACCTTAAACATACACATTTGATTCCTAAGCCCATAAAATTGATTATGACCTTAAAAAATTAAAATATTTTATTTATAAATTTAATAAGATAATTATAAATTGTTAGTAGATTAGTATATTTATTAGTTTTAATAAGATAAGTTATATATTTGAATAAACCATGAGAATGATCAAAAGTAGTAAACCAACCCAAATATTATCCTTAACAGATTCGCTTAATGCTTAAACCTATAAGAATGATTATTGCACATAAAATTCAAAACAATATAACTATAACGTTTAATAAAATAGCTTATAAACTGATTTTAAGATTATATATGATAACTTATAAATAAGTTTTAATAAGTTGAGTTTTCAAATTTTTGATTTTATAAAGTTTTACATGGTTTTATAAGAAAAATATATAAAATCTATAAAATACTTATTTTACATTATAAAACTTAGTAAACTCAAAAATATGATTTAAAATTATTTTTTTGTAAGTTTTATAAGATAACTTAAAAATTGATTTTATAAAATTTTATAAAACGACTTATAAATATATTATTTATAAAATTTTATAAATTATAATTTGTGAAAAACAATTAGAAAAGAAATTTGAGGACATTTTGGACTTTTTATTTTAGTGAGGGATATCTTTTGCCAAAAAAAATTACAAAGACATTTTTGTAAAAAGGTAAACAAAAAAACCAATATTCAAAATTTCTCTTATTTTATATGTATTT
>JAKUCM010004203.1:0-21247 GCA_023374145.1 Lepidium sativum
ATAAAATTAGACTTCTAAATAATATTTCTATATCATATTAGCAAATTTACGAGAAGAATATCTTTTTTTTTTGTCTTTCAGATTTAAATTTCCATAATAACTTGTTAGTAGTTAGGTCTTTAGGTTTCAAATTCCTATAACTACATAAAATATAACAATTTTTATGTATTATGGAATATCCATAATTATAACAGTAATAAAAATAATAACGATATTTTTTTATTGAAAATATATTATAATTATTTAAGAAAAGAAATGCTTTTATAGTTTACGTAATAAGAAAAGAAACAAACAAATATAAAATCTATTAGGAGAACTTTTAAAATATTTTGGTTAGGTTCCTAATTATTTTGTTTCTATTCAAAATATATTGGTCAGGTTCCTAATTGTTTTGTTTCAGTGATTTTGAAATCGTTAGAAAAGTTTATGAATATAACAAAAATTTATCCCTTTAAATATGAGGAATATTCTTTTTCAAACCTATTTCTAATTTTTGAAATGATTTTCTTTAACATGAACTGTTTTAGATAATTATTTAGAACTATTAATTTTGTGTTTATAAGGGCATTCTGTAATAGTATTTTGGTTTTAAAAAAAATTCTGCAAATTTATTTTGGCTATTTATATAAAAATAAATATGTTATTGATTTTTCTACAAATAATCCCAAAAAAATCATATAACAAATAATCTGGAAAATGCTTCACGGGATTTAACTCCCTATGAATTGATTTGATGTCTATAAATGATTTGAAAGCTTTGAAAAAGAAAATAACCCCATTGTCACTAAAACAAACATATTCGAGTTTTGATTACATGTTTTCCTAACCAAAAATATGAATTAAAAAAAGAAAAGACGGGCAAGTCTCCGCCTACATTATGCAGGAATTTGGATACTGGATCATTAGTTGTACTCCAATTAATCTACCGTTGAAAAAAAAAAAAAAAAAAAAAACTGGCACAATAATGTGATTAGATGAATTTTTATTTTAATAAAAAAACACAACAGAACCAAAAAGCAGAGCAATGGGAAACCAATTTTAATATATTAGAAACCAATTTATGATTAAAAAAATGAAATGAGAAACTCTATAGGTGTTGCTAGGTATTCTTTGTAAAACCTGATCATGATGATACAAAACCCAGTGAGCATCTTCATTGTTTTAAGAATAAGAGAGAGATTGTGTTGTTCAATTTGTTTTGCTTCACTTTTGAAGTAAGTATTATTCAGTTTGAATCCCTAGGTGATGAATCATAAGAAAAAGACAAAAAGATAAAAATCTTTTAGGAGAAACATAACTATCCAAATTACATAATTTCTGTCATTATTCTCTCAAACCCTTTCTCCTTTCGAATCTTTCCTTTTTCACTTTTCTTCTTCTTCTTCTTCTTCCTCTTCTCTCTTCAATGATTCTTCTCTTTACATTTCCCAAATGACTGCTAAACGTGTCCACACAGATTTCCCTTCTCCCGGAGATCCTTCCGCCTCTAAACGCCGTCTCGACGTCCACTTCTCCGACGATACCATTCAAGACGACGCCGCTCCTATCAAACTCCTTTGTCTACTCTTACAATGCGCCCAATACGTCGCTTCCGATCATCTCCTTCATGCTTCCACTCTCTTGACACAAATCTCTGAGATCTCTTCTCCCTTTGGTTCCTCACCGGAGAGAGTCGTCGCTTACTTCGCACAGGCGTTGCAGACTCGCGTTATCAGCTCTTACCTCGCCCTTGCCTCTACTCCACTCTCTCACAACCAACTCACTCTTCTTCACTCTCACAAAATCTTCTCCGCCTTGCAGACCTTCAACTCCGTCACTCCTCTCATTAAATTCTCCCACTTCACGGCCAATCAAGCCATTTTTCAGGCGCTTGATGGTCAGGATTCTGTTCACATCGTCGATCTCGACGTCATGCAAGGTCTTCAATGGCCGGCTCTGTTTCACATCCTCGCTTCACGTCCTCAATAAAACTCCGATCTATTCGAATTACCGGATTTGGCTCCTCATCCGATCTTCTTGCTTCCACTGGACGGAGACTCGCCGATTTCGCAACCTCTTTGAACCTCCGTTCGAGTTTCATCCAATTGAAGCAAAATCGGAAACCTAGTGGATCCTAGTCAACTCGAGACGAGACAAGGCGAAGCTGTGGTGGTTCACTGGATGCAGCACCGGTTATACGACGTCACCGGGAACGATCTCGAGACACTGGAGATTCTACGGGAGAGTGAACCGAATCTGATAACGGTGGTGGAGCAAGAATTGAGCTACGATGATAGAGGAAGCTTTCTAGGGAGATTCGTGGAGGCGTTGCATTATTACAGCGCGTTGTTCGACGCGCTTGGAGAGGGATTGAGTGAAGAGAGTGGAGAGAGATTTACGGTGGAGCAGCATGTATTGGCGACGGAGATAAGGAACATTGTGGCGCAGGGAGGAAGAAGGAGGAGGATGAAGTGGAAAGATGAGCTGAATCGGGTCGGGTTTAGACCCGTTTCGCTTCGGGGTAACCCGGAGACACAAGCGGGTCTGTTGTTGGGTATGTTGCCTTGGCATGGATACACTTTAGTCGAAGAGAATGGAACCCTCCGTCTCGGTTGGAAGGACCTATCTCTTTTGACTGCATCCGCCTGGAAATTTCATCCCTTCCATTGATTCTCAACTTTTTTTTTTTTTTTTTTTTTGAAGAATAAACTCAATGTGGTGGGGAAACAATATACTAATATGGTCACGGGTATTGTGATTTTTTGTTACAAAATTATGTAATATTTACCTTACAAAAATTTATTATTCTTTCGTTTTTTTACAATTGAAACGTAAATTGTTTACTAATAATTTGAGTGAAAGAATAGGAAAAAGAAGCTGATAGATGATTCACGTGCTTGAGAACAATATGATTTTGATTTTGATGATGATGAGAAGAAAAAAAAAGAAGACCCAACTGAATGAAGGCCCATAATAGAAGTGGGCCCAATTTGGTAGCAACGACCGTCGACTTTTGCAATAATTTAATGTGATTCATTTTAACAAACTTGGCAAATTGGTATGAGTACTCTTGAGGATCAGAAATCTTGGAAAAAGTAACCAAAATCCCTAGTTTGGGATGATGATACTCGAACGACTACGATTGACGAAGGTCTTCTTCTCGCTCATCCTCCCCGAGTTTTGGATCGCCTTTGCCGATGCTACCAACGGCGGTGGCGCCGCGAGAAATGGTTACTCCCTTGGATTATGGTCGTCGGCTGTTGCTCCTTCCAATGTTGGTTTAGCTGTCGCAGTCACCGTCATGGCCGGTCTGGCCGTGGCTTTCACCGTCGTCTACTCCCGTAGGTATATATATATATACATACACTGAAGATCTGATTAGGTTCTAATGAATATCTTTAAAACAAATAAGTAGAGATCGTTCACTACTTTGCACGCTTAGTTAAGTAGTCATATGGTACACATAGGTTTGATCGGTTCTATTTGTTATGGCTTCTTTGTTACTCTCACCAGTTTCTTGCTGATCCCTGATTATCCATTTCAGTAAGCCTTCTTCTTATACTTGTAACAGTGAGACTATAGATCCCCATCTTTATCTTACTCAAGAATCCTTGTTATATTATCGTCATTGAGGTCTTGTTCCAATGATAGTTAGTCCTGCCTTGCAAGACTCTCAAGCTTATCATTTTCTTGGAAATAGTATGTGTGAAGCAATGAGTCGACTTTGTTTAGGTTCTGCATCATAATTTTTTTGTAAGGTATGCGTACCATGATCAGTTGAGGTTTTTTAAGCCTTATATAGACCAGCCCATGTTTCCTTTTCCAATCTTTCATAATTTTTGTTGACCATCGAGTCTATATGGTCTTCTGTTTTCTGGTCCTTTTGAATTTCTTTCAAATCTTGGTTGTGCTTGGGCTGTATCCATATAACTAATGATAATGCAGTGGTGTAGATTCTTAGGTCTTCTGATGTGCATTTGAACTCCATTGATACTTTTTAAACATTTTGGTAAAACCTGTCCGTAGAATTTTCTGTATGACCACGTTTGGTTTTATGCAATTTTTTTGTTTTTTCAGTCACTGGATAAAATTGCTCATTTTCTGCTTATCCTTTTCTTCAGAGGTGGATCACCTTGGTCACTGAGGAGAAGAAAGCATGCTCTTGAACCTAAACAGTGGAATGCCTTTTTCACAGAGGAAGGGCGACTCAGTGATGGAGGTGTCAAATTTCTGAAGAAAGTTCGCAGTGGGGTATGTTGCTACACAAGAATAATAATTTGGCTTCAATGAGTGTTGCAGAACAAAATAATTTTTTTCACACTCTTATTTTAACCAAATTGTCTCAGCATGCCTTTGATATTGATTCTTGGCTTTGTTTTCAGGGTGTGGATCCAAGCATCAGACCAGAAGTTTGGCCTTTCCTCCTTGGAGTGTAAGGATCAATATCTATGTCACTGCTCCTCATTTTACGTACCTAATGCTGAGTGTAGATATTTTGCCGCTAACATGGGGATTTTTCTGTTTGGCCCTTGGTTCGTTACCCATGCATGTTCTAAATTTTTAAGTGTAGAATTTCTTTGGGGTTGGCTATTGATGTTATATAGGATTTAAGGTTGAAAAAAGAGCGCAGCAGTAAACCACTCATTAACTAAGAGTTAGGAGATTCAATTTAGAGAGTTGCCATCATGTTTCTCTTCTTAGAGATTTATAAGATTAGTCCAAGCTTCGCCATACTAAAACTCCACCAGCCATGTCTTGACATTTTTATTTACTTTGCTAATGAACCCCGTGTAAGTTATTAGTACTCTTTATTATCTGGATACAATGTAACCTTGTTCTACGTACCTGTCACAGGTATGACTTAAATAGCACCAAAGAAGAAAGAGATTCTATTCGACAGCAGAAACAGTACGTTTCCTTATACTTGTCCAGAGTTTCATAGCTTCTCAACTTTCAATCAATATCACATTTCCCATCTCTCTCAGTTCTCGTTAGATGGCAGCTAATTATTAACTTGCTCAATGTGTTGATAAATCTAGGAATTAGAAGTACTAGTTTAGGAACTCAGTTTCGTGTCAGCTTGTATGTAACTTCTTATATATCTGTATATCCTGCAGGAAAGAATATGAAAATCTGCGGAGACAGTGTCGCGAGATTCATGAACACTATGAAACTGGTGGTGAGCCGAAGCAAACTGCTCAGGGCAGCAACACGGAAGACAGTCAGGTTCTTAATTCTCATGATATTGAAGAAGTCGATAGTTCCCCAAGGTCCATCCCTGTAGAAGAATCAGAGAAATTGAATTCTGAATCAATTCTGCAGGATGGGGATTGTGATAAGAGCGATGTCACGGCTGAAGATACTGCTGCTAATGACGCAGGCTCAACCAACCTTGAAGAAACTGAGACTTCACCTCTTCTAGCTAATGAAGAAGCAGAAAGCCACGATACTGCAAACTCAACTAACCATGAAGAAACCAAGACTTCTCCTCTTCTTACTAAAGAAGAAGCAGAAAGCCACGATAATGCAAACTCAACTAACGGTGAAGAAACCGAGACTTCACCTCTTCTAGCTAATGAAGAAGCAGAAAGCCATGATACTGCTAACCACGAAAAAGACAATTTGTCTCCATCATCAAAACCAAAATCTCAGGCGGCAGATGAGGATTTTATTTCAACATGGCAGAGAATTATCCGCCTGGATGCTGTTAGAGCAAATGACGAGTGGGTGCCCTACTCACCATCTCAAGCTGCTGTATCTGAAACAAAAGCTCGGGGTATAGCCATACAGGTTGGTCTCAATGACTATGATCACTTGGAGCCCTGTCGGATATTCCACGCAGCCCGGCTGGTCGGGATCCTTGAAGCATACGCAGTCTATGACCCTGAAATCGGTTACTGTCAAGGAATGAGCGACTTACTATCTCCTTTAATCGCAGTTATTGAAGACGACGTTTTAGCATTCTGGTGCTTTGTTGGGTTCATGAGTAAAGCACGGCATAATTTCCGGCTAGACGAGGTTGGAATCAGGCGACAGCTCTCAATGGTTTCGAAAATCATAAAATTCAAAGACATTCGCTTGTACAGACACTTGGAGAACCTTGAAGCAGAAGACTGCTTCTTTGTATATCGTATGGTTGTGGTTCTGTTTAGAAGAGAACTTACATTTGAGCAGACGCTGTGTCTCTGGGAAGTAATGTGGGCAGATCAAGCTGCAATACGAACTGGGATTGCAAAGGCGACTTGGGGGAGAATCCGGTTACGAGCACCACCAACGGAGGATCTGTTGCTTTATGCGATAGCGGCTAGCGTGTTACAGAGAAGAAAGACAATCATAGAGAGATATAGTGGGATGGATGAGATAATGAAGGAATGTAACAGCATGGCTGGTCATCTTGATGTTTGGAGACTTCTAGACGATGCTCATGACTTGGTCGTCAATCTGCACGATAAGATCTAAGACTTAAAAAACTCAGTCTTTTTCTATCACGTTACTTGTTGCACTCTTTGTATTGTTGTCACATTAAATGTGAAGAAATTCATTGTCTTAAAAAGCTTGAAAACGTCTGCATCCATGTCTTGGAATATACTGGTAGAACAAAGTGTGCCAAAAAGTTAGGAAGATAGTAAACTGCTGACCGAAACAGAGAGCTTTGACTTTATCCGGGTTCAAGAGCCTCTAAAGGAGTTAGAGGTATAATCTTAACAAACCATTCTTTTGTTTCAGTTTTCAGAAAATCAGATCTCTCTTCTTCGTTCTGCAGAGAACAGATTTATTTTCTGATCAGTCTCGGTCTCTAAGATACTCCAACCTCTCTTATGGCGGATACCATTGAAGAGCCTCAATTGCATAATGGAGTGGCACCAGGTGAATCCGAAACCGAGCAACATCCGACTCCGGATCCACTTGATCCCCAACTCCAGACGGAGGCCAATCATACACCGGAAAGTCCGGAATTAGAAAAAGATGCGACGCCGGATGAAGAAATATCGGAAACAGCCGGTGCAAAGCCGGAGGAAGTACAACCTGTGGTAACCGATGCAAAACCGGAGTTGAACGATGTGGATCTGTCGCCGGGACGATCCGAGGAGACTCCAATCAGGTCTCCGGTGGCCGATCAGGGATCTCCTACTGATCAGCAATCCCTGTCCGTTCTCAAGAAAGAAGATGAAGGCAACAAGACATTTACCATGAGAGAGTTGCTAAGCGAATTGAAAAGCGATGAAGGAGATGGGACTCCTCACAGCGCTGTTTCTCCCTTTAGGTTTCTCTCTTTCTTTTTAACTTCCAACCATTTTGGTTTTGTTCAGCTAATCTGAGTTCAAAATGCGTCATTTGAACTTGATCATGCCATCACCACTCTTCGGATTTGGTTAACTTTTGTTTGTGGTTTGTCTTCTGATTTTGTTCAGTCGAGAAAGTGCTTCTCAACCAGCTGAGAACAATCCTGCAATGGATCTGATTAATAGGATCCAAGTTAACGACGAAGAGGGACGATCTCGCCAGCGTGTTCTTGCATTTGCAGCCCGGAAGTATGTAACACTTTTCATACTTTGATTAATGGAATCATGCTTAATGGATCACGCTTTGTTGCAAAGTTAGTTGATTGACCACTGAATTAGATTGTAATATGTTTGGAACTTATGCCCTCTATGAAGTCAGGTTTCATAAACACCAAGGATTAGTAAAATAGTTTCATTGAGCTTATTGCTCATGGGAAGGTTTATTATCTAATGTTTCTGCTCTTTCGGTGCGCTGAAGTTATAAGCTGCAACTCTGTAGGTACGCTAGTGCCATAGAGAGGAATCCTGAAGATCATGATGCATTATACAACTGGGCACTTATTCTACAGGTTTGTTTTCTTTTAGTCTAGAGTATTGAGCAGTTCTCTTTTTCTATCCCTTGTATGTCCCTCATCCTCTCCCTTATATGTGATTGGCTTGGACAAATTCACGTGGAAATAATTCAAGAGGTGAATTTAATTGGCCTAGAACTTACTTGCAAATGTTGAAGGAAAGAACTCAAAACTTACTGAATAAGCTGAAACATACAATAAAAGTTCATAAACATTGGCCATGAGATTTTACTATTTCTAATGACCTTAAATGTGTCTTTCTTCGTGGACATCATAACATTTTCGTTCATATGCTTTTACTGGGTGTATCTCCTGAATTCATCACTTGCCATATTTTCTCTACAGGAAAGTGCTGATAATGTTAGTGCAGATTCTGTTTCACCTTCTAAAGATGATTTGCTCGAGGAAGCTTGTAAGAAGTACGATGAGGCAACCCGTCTCTGCCCGACACTCTATGATGTATGTATTAATAGATTTTCTAGATCTGTTAGTTTTGTTTCTGGTTTATTTAACTGCAAACGCAATATTATAGGTTTCACAATAATGACCTAGATTAATGGCTTCAACTTTAATGTATGGCGTGTGTGCTTTTTTTTTACAGGCTTACTACAATTGGGCTATTGCAATCTCTGATAGGGCAAAGATGCGTGGTCGCACAAAGGAAGCTGAAGAACTATGGGAACAAGTAAATAATATTGCATATGATATTAGGACTGACAGGGACCTTATACGATTAAAAGTGAAAACTAGAAGTTATCATAGTGTGGTCTCAATTTCTGCTATTATAAATAAGTATGTGTTCTGTTTTGTAATTCCAGGCAACTAATAACTATGAAAAAGCTGTCCAGCTCAACTGGAATAGTTCCCAGGTATGGTTCTTTATCTATTTCATCTGATGTACGAACTTCACCGTACTGTCTCTTCAAAACCAAACCTTTGTAACCTATACGATGTTCTTTATAATCTTGTGTCATCAATTGGTTAGTTCTATATTGTCGTCTTCAGATGATCTGATATATCAATTACTGCAGGCATTAAACAACTGGGGACTGGCATTGCAGGTAACTGCGTGACATGTGCTTATCTCCATGATATGCTGTGATGTAATAAGGTGCCTGTTTTAAAAATTTATGATGGTAAAACTTAGAGCATTCAGTGGGTTTTTCATTAGGAACTCAGTCAAATTGTTCCTGCTAGGGAGAAGGAAAGAGTCGTCAGGACAGCCATCAGCAAGGTGCTTATTTATTTCTCTGACTAATGCGAGCTTTTCATTTGATATGCATAATGCATTTCTTATTGTCCCGTTTCACATTTTTACCATACAGTTTCGGGCCGCAATCAGGCTACAATTTGATTTCCATCGAGCCATATACAACCTTGGAACCGTTCTGGTAAGTAATGATTGACAATCCTTTACATGCAGATTATGATTTTAATCTGTTGAATTAACTACATTGTATAATACATATACAGTATGGATTAGCAGAAGACACGCTTCGAACTGGGGGTTCTGGGATCGGCAAAGACATGCCTCCCGGTGAGTTATACAGCCAATCTGCCATCTATATTGCTGCAGCTCATTCATTGAAGCCAAGTTATTCGGTAAGCCTATTATCTCCATATCGTGCTGGAGGCAAAGATTTTAGAGTCCTATATCTATAAAATAAGATTGAGTGCCAGACTTAAATCTATGGTTTCAACTTCATTGGGTTAGGCTGATCCTTTTCCTGGTCTAGGTTTACAGCAGTGCTTTGAGGCTCGTTCGTTCCATGGTACGTTCCATTCACTACACACGTTCAAGTTGATTTTATATGTGGAAATGAGCAAGAGTTAATGGAAATTGTTATAATAGCTACCTCTACCGCATCTTAAAGTTGGATATCTAACCGCACCACCTGTGGGCAACTCACTTGCTCCTCACAGTGATTGGAAACGCACAGAGTTTGAACTCAATCACGAGCGGCTTCTACAGGTACTCTCAGTTTAAGTTTCTTAGAACTATCTAATGTTGAATTTTGATGAGATGACGCCAATAAAGTTTCAATAAAGTTTCAAAGTCAGTAAATAACCCGGTGATGTGTAGGTACTAAAACCTGAACCAAGAGAGATGGGACGAAACCTGTCAGGAAAAACAGAGACAATGAGCACAAGGGTGGAGAGGAAGACGATAAAAGTGAATATTGCAGAGATTGTGTCAGTGACGCCTTGTGGTGATCTGACTCTACCACCTGGTGCTGGTCTCTGCATTGATACAGTGGAGGGCCAAGTTTTCTTGGTAAGTCTATTGTCATGAATCCTGATATTTGGGTTTGGGAATTATTGGTTTTTGGTGTGGTGAAATTAACCGGAATGAAAAATGGAAATGCAAAACAGGTAGCGGATTCATGGGAGTCATTAGATGGATGGCTAGATGCGATCCGTTTGGTTTATACAATTTATGCGAGAGGGAAGAGTGATGTTTTAGCCGGTATTATCACCGCTTAATACTCTCTTTCTTTTATTCTTACTTCTCTCATGTATCATTTTTGTCTTTCTTTCCTTGGAAATTACAATTACTTTTTACCTGTATTTGTGTTCCACTTTGTCTCCCAGAGTCAAATTGTATTATCGTTAATGATATTTTCAGAACTAGTCTTGACATACTATAATACGAGGACCTTAAAACGATTAAAAATGTTGGGCTAATAAGCCCATATATGTGAAGGCTTATCAACGGCCCATTGAAGTATCTGCTCTCTTTCTCTTTCTCGTAATCGATGTCCTTTTCCCGTCGATCTACTGAGCTCGAAGCTCAAAAACGATGGCGTCTCTGTCTGTTTTCTCGACTTGCGGGCTTTCATCTTCGGCTTCTTCGTACGCCAAATCCCGGCTAGTTTCTCCTCCGTCCTCGCTTCCTCTAGTCTATCCGCTACGGAAGCCTAATAAGGTGATCGATCAAAGATACCAATCTCATACAGATGAATATCGAGATAATAATGCCAATGATTTGTTTCTTTTTATTTTGTTCAGATTGAGCGAGTCATTTGTAGAGCGGATTTTTCACAGGACGCGCCACTCGCGACGGCCATTGGCGCTTGCATAGTGAGTTCATTTGTTTTCCCGGTGGCGAAACGAGTGAACGATGAGGAGGAAGACGAAGAGAATTCAGCGATTGTATCAACAGATATGAGATTAGCAGCCATGGGAATCATCAGCTTCATCCCTTACTTCAATTGGCTGGTTTCTTCATTTTCCCCTTTCTCCTTATGAATCAATCTTGTAATTATTCGTATTTTTGAATGAACCCTTAAAACAAATTGGATCAGAGTTGGGTGTTCGCTTGGCTCGACACTGGGAAATCGCGTTATGCTGTTTATGCTCTTGTTTATCTTCTCCCTTACATCAAGTATCTTCTTTTCTTCAATTTGGTTATTTCTTATTCAATCCATATTCTTTGATTCCTCTCGTTTGCATTTTTGATATGTTGTTAAAATGCGAATTCTCAGTTCAAATCTATCGATTTCCCCAGAAGAGAGCTGGTTGCCCATTACAAGCATCGTCTTGGGCATCATTCATGTTCAGGTTCCCAATTCTTCATCTCTTTCTGAAACCTCTGATTTGCAACTCACTTTCTCTTTCTTTGTAGCTTGAAGCAAGCATCGCTAATGGTGATGTTCAAACGCTTCCATTCTTCAGAGACAAACATTCCAAGGTAACTTGAGTATCTTCAGTAATATAGCAAAGAAGAAGAAGAGCCATTCAAGTTTCGAATTCTTGACTTCGTTTTTTGGTGCATAGAGTGACGATCACAACTAGAAGACATCCCAAAAGACACGATGAGAGAAATAAAGGAAATATGTAACAGAGCTTAGCTCTTACCTTTGTTTATTCAATTTCTTCAATATCCGAATTCATATAGACGTCAAAACATGAAATACAAAGCCCTCATTTCAGGCCCATGGGCCCATATTTGTTATGCATCGTATAAAAGGAAGAAGAGGCCCATTTGACATTAATCATGTTCGTAATGTTTCCGGTAACGAAAGGTTTAATCAGAAACTTGTCCTTCCCTCTTCGTCTTCCTCCTCTCCTTGCAGCAATGGCTCCTTCTACCGTCGTTAGGGTTTACTCTTCTGCTACTCCTCCTTCTCCTTCCGAGCTTTCCGTCAAGAAAGTTGGTACTCATAATGGAAGCTTTCACTGCGACGAAGCTCTTGGTTGCTTCATGATTCGTCTCGTTGACAAGTTCTCCGGCGCGGATATCGTCCGTACTCGTGACCCTAAGGTAACCAACGATTCCTTCCTCTTTTTGGAGCTCCATATATTTTTGAAGTAGGTCTGGCTTAGGAAATGGGTATGGAGATATTTTTTAGTTGCTAGAGATTGACTACTTATTTTTGGAATTAGGGTTTCTAATGTAAATCTGGCTTAATTGTTCATTGTAATTGGAATTTCAATGCTATCTTGCTGTATGCTACGTGTAGAGATTATTGATGGGAGTTTTTGCAGATATTGGCAGAACTTGATGCAGTGCTTGATGTTGGAGGTGTTTATGATCCAGAGCACGACCGCTATGATCATCACCAAAAAGGTTTTGAAGAGGTGTTTGGACATGGATTTAACACTAAGCTCAGTAGTGCTGGTCTGGTTTACAAGGTAATCTTGCACTTTATTGTTCTCTTTCATCTCAGTGGCGTTTCTATGTAAGATGTCACTGATAAAGCTTGAATGTTGTTGTCTTATTTTTTACTAAAGCATTTTGGAAAGGAGATCATAGCTAAGGAACTGAATGTTGATCAAGATCACCCAGATGTTCTTCGATTGTTTTTAGCTGTCTATAAGAGCTTCATGGAGGTAATTGCAGATCATCCATTCCAACCCAATTTCAGTTTCGATCTATCAGTCTTGGCTTATACTCTAGGCATTAGTGCATGCGTTTACTAGTTCTAGGATCTAGTTATATTGTCTTTACAAATGATTTACTCTATATTTTTCATTGATTTTTGTCTCAGTCGCTTATTATTTTTACAGGCAATTGATGCCGTGGACAACGGAATAAACCGGTATGATACTGATAAGCCTCCAAGGTACGTGAACAACACACATCTGTCTTCAAGGGTTGGAAGATTAAATCTGGACTGGATTGACCCTGACCAGTCACAAGAGAAGGAGAATGAGGCTTTTCAACGTGCAATGGCTCTGGCTGGAAAAGAATTCCTTGAAGTAAGATCTCTTTTGTGTGACATTATGTGCTTCTAGTTTTTCTATCCCCATTGCAATGGTATTTTCTTTGAGACATAATATATTTCTCAAACAAATATAAGCTTACGGTAGCATCTTGTACATGTGTTGTAGAGTGTCCAGTTTCATGCAAGATCATGGTTACCAGCTCGATCAATTGTGATTCAGTGTCTTGAAGAAAGATTTAAGACAGACCCCAGTGGTGAGATCATGATGTTAAATAAATTTTGCCCTGTAAGTGTTTCAATACTCTGTTCCGCTTCTGGATGCAAGTACGATTTGAGTCTACTAAACTCTGGTTCGCTTGTGAGCAGTGGAAGCTTCATTTGTTTGAGCTTGAGCAAGAACTGAAGATTGAACCTCTCATCAAATACGTCATCTACCAGGTAGACATTTAAGATAGAAGCTGTCATCAAATAAAAGATCTCTAAAATTGGTTTGAAATGTAAAAACAGGATGAGCGAGGGAACTCGTGGAGAGTTCAAGCAGTGGCGGTTGCACCGGATAGGTTTGAGAACCGAAAGCCACTGCCTGAAAAATGGAGAGGCCTTAGGGATGAGGAACTCTCTAAAGCTGCTGAAATTCCCGGTTGCGTCTTTGTCCACATGAGTGGCTTTATTGGTGGAAACCAATCCTATGAAGGCGCTTTATCTATGGCTCGAACCGCACTCACTCTCTGACTCTTAACTTTGGCTCAATAAGAATCATTTGGTCGTTATTGAAAGACTATTTGATATTGTTTTAGATTCGACAACTTGTGTTTTCACTGAGCGATTTTCTTTTGGACGGAATCATAACTTCACTCGCTCTCTTTAATATATTCTGAAATTATGTCATTATTTGTTCTAGTTCCGAGTAATATTGGTTTGTTTGTCTGCAATTTTCTCTTTAGAACACCAAAAACCTCTTTCAAATACAATTATCGGAGACTCTGTTTTTTTTTGTCATAGTATATATTGTTAAATTTGATCATGTTAAAAACCTATATTCAATACCATTTAGTCAATATTACCCCACATTCTATAAAGGAATACTGCTTCTTTTTTATAATTGGATCCACAAAAATCAATTAATAAAACCATTTCCATTGAAAATGTCTCAATAATAAAATCTACTATATATCCCTTAGTCGAAATTTATTATATTCTTAATTTTTAAGTTTTGAGAAATTCAAAAGTGACATTCAAATGCATATAGGATTGCAAGAAATAGGTGGTTGAGTTGGTTTGCTCCTGATTAAGGTAGGCATGATATAATGGGTTCAAATCTCATCCTGCTCTAATTTGAAAAACTTAAGTTATAGATCGGATTTTATTGTCATCCAACGATTATTTGTTGACAATAAAATATATATAGGATACTCCGACCAAAAAAAAAAAAAATAGAATACAAGTTAAGAATAAATGCACATTTAAGTGACATCAAAGGATATAAAATTATTTAGTCTTACTATATAGAATTGTTCAAATATTTGTTGATTTTTGGTAATATAGGATATGAGATATTTCGTTTTTAGCCTTCTACATATATGATTTCATTTTTGGTAATAGATTTGTTTGGTAATCAAAAGAAAAGAATATACTTTCACGTGGATCTATTATACAAAAGTGTATGCTCACTCATATGTTCATAATACATCAGACCTTAGCCAGAGTTGTCGGAACTTTACAACATCTTTAGTGTATTTGTGATGATGAGTTTCAACATCTCATGTGGTATGTGGACTAGGAACACATAATTTCTGTAAAACAAGAAAAAACTTGGAAACACCAATGACATGCTTCAAAACGACATAAAATATTTCATTCTTTATATTGTTGTTGCTTTCAATCATCCAATAAATAGAATAATCTCTAAATGCAAATGACTCTGCATAGTTTACTGACGATATTGCTGAATAATTAGGGACTACAAAGAAAAGCTCATCTCACACATATCGTCGAACAGATGGAGCGCAATACATGTCTCAGTCAGATAAGATGAGGGAGACTTTAATACTGCTCTCATTCGAAATCTTCTCCCATCCATTGATGACTCACTGCAGCTAGCTGCGTGATCGAGGTTGTACTTGTCCAAGTTCTGTTTCTCTGCTAATTTGGAATCCATGGAGAGCTCGGTTGTAGAAGACAAAGAGGAAGCTGTTTGTATCTCCAAAGAAGTAAGCAATGATAGTAACAAGTTTGTATACCAAATTCTCAATGGCCCTAACGATCTTTGTTTCGAGAATTTCCGAATGGATAAGCCTGTCTTCTATAAGCTCTGCGATCTCCTTCAAAGTAGAGCCTTTTTGCGCCACACGAATCGAATCAAGATCGAAGAGCAACTAGCAATCTTCTTGTTCATCATTGGTCATAATCTTCGAACTCGAGCTGTTCAAGAATTGTTCGGTTACTCTGGAGAAACTATCAGCCGCCATTTCAACAATGTGTTGAATGCTATCGTAGCAATCTCCATGGATTTCTTTAAATCCAATCCAAATTCTTCTGAAACCTTAGAGAATGATACTAGATTCTATCCTTATTTCAAAGACTGTGTTGGTGTTGTTGATTGTATTCACATACCGGTTATGGTTGGAGTGGATGAGCAAGGTCCGTTTCGGGATAACAATGGCCTTCTTACGCAGAATGTTCTTGTAGCTTCTTCGTTTGATCTCAGATTCCACTATGTGTTAGCTGGTTGGGAAGGCTCAGCTTCTGATCAACAAGTTCTCAATGCAGCTTTGACTCGCCGTAACAAGTTACAAGTCCCTTCAGGGAAATACTACATTGTAGACAATATGTACCAGAATCTTCCAGGCTTCATTGCGCCATATCACGGTGTTTCTACCGATTCAAGGGAAGAAGCAAATGAAATGTTCAACGAGCGACACAGGCTACTGCATCGCGTGATTCACCGAGCTTTTGGAGCCTTGAAAGAACGGTTTCCGATTCTACTATCAGCTCCTCCGTATCCTCTACAAACACAAGTGAAACTGGTGATTGCGGCGTGTGCATTGCACAACTATGTCCGCTTGGAGAAACCAGATGATTTAGTGTTTAGGATGTTCGAAGAAGTCACATTGGGAGAAGCAGGAGATGATAGAGGAATAGCATCAGAAGAGGAACAGGGACATGGGTTTACACCTGCAGAAGTTGAAGATAGTTTAATGTTAAGAGACGCGATCGCATCTGATCTCTGGAACCATTATGTCCAAAATCTGCCTACCTTCTAAACTTAGAAGCTGTTTTTAACAGTTTGTTTGTAATTTTTTGTTAAGAGATTGTACAAGTCATATAACACTATTTTGGTTTCAAGTAAAGAAAATCTTTACATCAAATCAAATATCCGAACACCTAAAGTATGATCACACCAATCTCAGGAAAGAAAAGACCAAAAACAGAGTAAAATACCAAAGCTGTGGAATCAGGAAATGAGTTTAGCTTTTTGCTTTTTAGTAATCCATTTTCGCTTGGCGTTCTCTATAGCATCCTCTTTCAGTTTCATTAGATCTTGGAAAGACTGGTTAAACTGTGCCTCAATCAAGTTCAGTTCTGTCTTGAGATCGTCTGGGTACTCATTGTCTGAAATGGAAAGATTGTAAATGGTTGACATCATTGAGCAAGAATCCAGATATGAGCTCATAGACTCCGCATCTCGCCCACCTTCCATGCCAACAGTTCTGTTTGAGTAATAGTCTACTGATAAGTCTGACTTCATTGATTGTCCTGCACCTTCTTCATCTTTCGAATTCACAGTCTGCTGATTCGCTGCTTCATGATCCTCGCGGGCTGAACGTGAATTATGATGTGACGAGATCCATTGAGAATTAAGTTGCATTATCAAGCTATCGATCATATCAGCTATCACAATAACCTCCGGACTTGTTAAATGTAAGTTCTCAACCATTTCCTCAGCGATTGCTGTTGCTGTGTCTGAATCCAGATAGAAAGCAAAGTGTACGATTCTGCATTTACCTGTATTCGGGCCTTAAATTGATTCAGCAAATGAAAACTGTAAGAGGAATGAATTGAATAGAAGATTCTATTTTTAAATAATACGAACCAGATGAGTCAGCAATACGCAGAACCATTGACGCTGTGACATCATCACTCCTTTCTCCTTTCAACCTGAACTCTTTATCCTCTGCATACCTTTGAAGTTCAATGGTTTGGCACCACTGGTAGTCTTCGTTGCTGGAGACACTTTTATTTTCGTTGATGTCCACATCCATTGGATGATGTTCAAGCTGTGACGGTCTGACAGGTTTAGATGCTGTGGTTGATGAAGCAGGAAGAGCAGTGTCCTTAGCTCCATTTGCAAGGAAAGGGTCCTTTAAGAGCTCGAGAGCAGTTGGTCTTGAAGGGGCAGCAAGAAGACACTTCTCTATCAATTGCCTAACTTGAGGATCATCAACTTTGCTGAGAGATTGAGGCTTTATGCCCTGCAAATGCATTAAGTTTCATCAAATAGTCCAGCTTCAAAAATAAAATTGGTGAACTCAAGAATGGTGGAAGACTTACAGAGGTTACTTTCTTATAAATTTGAGCCTGGTTTCTGCACTCGTTGTATGGATATTCGCAGGTTACCATCTCCAACATACACATGCCAAATGAATAAATGTCCACAAGCTCATTGTATTCCTCATCATACAGTTCAGGCGCCATGAATTCAGGAGTGCCTGAATACGCTCAAAAGTTCAAGTTACAGTAGATTTTTCAAGGTCCAGGAATGAAAATGCTTGATAGTAATACCTATCACACTTCGAGCAGTGGGTTGCTGCAGAACAGTTGCTAGCCCGAGATCTCCGATTTTGATCTCACCAGTATTTCCATTGACGAATATATTGTCACACTTAAGATCCCGGTGAATTACAGGAGGGTTCTGAGAATGCAGATAGTTCAAGCCTTTGAGAATCTGCCTTGCCCAGTTCTTGATGGCCTTTGGATTGACCTTCACATGCTTCTTACGATATCTTCATATAAAAAATAACTGGTTTCAATCCGAATGATAGGAAGAAAAAAGATAATGATTGACATCAAATAGATGACAAGTGAGAAGATACTTACACCCTCAGACTACCAGAGGTGAAAAGCTCAGTGATCATGTTAATTGTCTTGTTCTTTTCGTCAACCCAAGAGTAAAAGAGTTTGATGATGTTTTCATGTTTCAGCGATTTTAACAGATGAACTTCAGAATACAGCCTTTCAAGTTGACCAGGCATCTGCATCACATCCTCAATACTAACTAGGTTCCAGGCGACTTCAATACCATCTACTTCGTCAAACGCTTTATATCTGATATATTGGAAGAATTAACAATCAAATCAGAATAATTGGGGTTGCATCTAATCATAAAAAGCATGCATAGGGGTAGAAACCATACACAGTCTTGAAGGCTCCTCTCCCTAGGACATCATCATACTGAAGAATGAAAAGAATAAAACAAATAAATCACTGATCTGTTTTCTATCATAAATATTAGGCAAATAAGTAATGGAACATGATCTTAAGCTTGATTCATCCAGATGTATGTGTAAATAGCTTAAACGTTGGAAACACATAACAATTGACAAGACAGGCATTGCTATAAACGAATAATCATCACCATACGATCAAACTAGCAGCTCGCATTCAAAGTAGGTCGAATAATCAAATTGTGATCATGTTTCCTCAGAATTCAACTATATAAACCCAACCGAACAAGAAATTAAATCAAATTCCCGCGGTATTGGACATGAATCAACAAAGGAATATTTGCATAATTTCAAGGAGAACCAGAGAGGGTTCACGGTGGCGTACCCTAATATAACGGCCAGAAGGATCTTTCTCGGCGAAGTCAGGCTCTTCCATGGACGATATTTGACCTAGAAACCCAGAACCAGAGGCCATATGTATGCACAACAAAACCAAGAGAAAAGAAAAAGAGAAAAAGAAAGATGTAGAGAAATGGAGGTGAGATTGAATGGAGAAAAGCCTCGAAAGAAAGGTGAGGGTCACAAAAGGCTATAAGAAGAAGAAGCAATGGACGGAGACGGGACGACAATCGGAGAAGGCCTCACGAGCGAAGCAGTAAGAGTCAATAGACGATCGAAATCGAGAACGGAAACGGAGTTTGGCGGCGAAGGGAATCCCCATCTCCGAAGGCCCGATATGGCGATCGCCCCCGTCGAGAATCCGTCTCGAATCTTTTAGACGATGAGCTCCCTCCATTGATCCACCATGATTCGATAATCCGAAGAGAATGCTAGAATCTAGAGATGGCGAGAGACGGAGGAGAAAGAAAGGAATTCAGGAGAAAGATGAGAATAAAAAAAAGAAAAAAGAAAAAGATGAGAGGGCTTATCGGAAAGTCAAATGATCTGTCTTTATCGACTCACGCACATCTCCTTTTCTATTTTTCTATTTTTATTTATAAAATAGTATGGGCCTTCATGATGATGGGCCTTCATGATGATGGGCCTTCATGACGATGGGCCTTCATGACGATGGGCCTTGATTAATCGAGCGACGGCGGTGATAAGATCGGCGAACCACCCAACGACCTTCCAATTATCATTTAATGACTTCTTTTTATTTATTTTAAAAATAAAAGAATCAGGAATCAGAGAAAAGCCCAGAAGAGCCCAAGACGGAGAGAGATTGCTCTAGAGGATTCATTTCCGATCTCCTAATCTCCGGTCTCTAAGACGATGTACGTCAGAGCGCTTCCCACGACGGATGTCAATCGGAACACCGAGTGGTTCACCTATCCTGGTGTTTGGACCACTTATATTCTCATCCTCTTCTTCTCCTGGCTCCTTGTTCTCTCCCTCTTCAATTGTTCCCCTGGAATCGCCTGGACCATCGTCCATCTCGCTCATTTCACCGTATCTCTCTCCGATTCTCTTCTCTATTATTTGATTCCCCTTGATCTATTTCTTTTCAGATTCCAGATTTTAATTTTTGCGCCTGCTCGATCGCCTTGCTTCTTCTGATTTCTAGGTTACGTATCATTCCTTCCACTGGAAGAAAGGAACACCGTTTGGGGATGATCAGGGAATCTACAATAGGTTGACTTGGTGGGAACAGATTGATAATGGTAAACAGCTCACACGCAATCGCAAATTTCTCACCGTTGTCCCCGTTGTCTTGTAAGTTCTTCTTTCAAACCTGATGTCCCGGATTCTGTTGCATAATCTCTTGTATCATTAGGTTTAGAAGAGATATTAATGTTTCTGTCTTTTTGCCTTTCTTATGATATATTTGTATCGAAAGAGAGATGCTTTTTTTTGCTGTGCTCATATTTATCTGTGGTTTATGTAGATATATAGGTGATTTCATAAAGCTTAATTTCTGTCACGATTCTATTCCTTTGGTTAAGCGGTGATGTTTTGAAAGTCTGATTGGCATTACTATAGGATACATCTTTACATGACATTAATTGTTCTTGCATATACACCAGACCCTTCCACTCTGCTTACTCTGAACTTCTGTTTGCTGATTGCGGTTGGATCTAAGTTCCTATCATGATTGAATTCACTTTTTGGCTAGTCCCCAAGAACCATAGATGTAGGGTCTTTCTAATCTCTAGATAGACATTCATTCTACGCATAAGGTGTGTTTGCTGAATCTTTTGATTATGTACTATTGAATACCTCAAAGATTAAATTGTTCTGAACGATTTGGAAAGAGTTAATAGTAAAGGGTGTCTGTGAGCTGAAAATATATGAAAAAAACTTTGATGTAGGTACTTGATAGCTTCTCACACAACAGACTATCAGCACCCAATGCTGTTTCTCAACACACTGGCTGTATTTGTGATGGTGGTGGCCAAATTCCCTCACATGCATAAGGTTCGAATATTTGGAATCAATGGAGACCAATGAGAAGGTTGAGAAGAGAAAGAAGAAAAAGGTAAGAGCGTAAATGCGATATTGAGTGTTTGGAAAGTGGAATGCAGTGAGAAAAGGCATGCAAATGTCTCTAAGTGTAGAGACATTTGAATCCCAACGGAAGCAAATGTGTTACTTAGTCTCATTCCATCGCATATCCTAACCTTTCTTCTCTTTCTTTTGTTTCCTTTTTCTTTTTGAGGGTCAAAGTCATATTTGTATAATCCCATAACTGGTCACAACACAAGTTGTTTAGCAAGCAAACTAGGGTTTGAATGAATGAAATTTATTTATTTATTTATTTTATATAGATATACTCTGCTTCTGATATGTAGATGCTTGGA
>JAKUCM010004204.1:0-24193 GCA_023374145.1 Lepidium sativum
GGTTCTTGGTCTCTCTGTTCTTTGTGAGCTATACTTGAAGATTCAGTCTTTTCATTTGCAGAAACTTAAGCGGAAACCCTAAGCTCAATAGCTCAGTTCCGGAGTCTCTTCAGCGAAAGATAGATGACGACTCTTTAAGACTAATGTAAAATTTTCTTATTTCAATCTCAAACTCTTTGAGCCATGTAAAGTTCAGACTCCTCTGCAACAGTGTTTTAGGTTGTGTTTAATCTTCATTTTCGTTTATATCACTTTTGATGATTGCAGTAAAGATGGAAACGAGGAGGCTAAAAGTAATCATGTGGTGGCTATCGCGGCCTCAGTGGCTGGAGTGTGTGCTCTGCTAGTTATCTTGGCTACTGTTTTCGTCGTCACAAAGAAAAAACAGAAAACTACTGAAGGTAAAGATCACCAGACTTGAATTTGTAAACTAATGAAAATGGAACTAGTTAGTTTTAAGTGACATTCTCTTAGATTTTACAGCTTCAGGATCTGAATTCTTAACTACGAGTACGGTCAAAAGTGCTACAAGATCATCAAGTTCATCAATCATAACAACGGATCGTAAGTTCACTTATTCCCAGGTACTGAAGATGACTAACAACTTTGGGAGAGTTCTTGGAAAAGGAGGCTTTGGAACAGTGTATTATGGAAACATGGATGATATACAAGTAGCTGTGAAAATGCTCTCTCATTCATCATCCCAAGGTTATAAAGAATTCAAAGCAGAGGTACTTTTAGGAGGTGTAGAATACGGCAATCTTTGTTTACAATTTTGTACATTTCTTAATCATAAAATGGTAATTTTGATATCTTCATCAGGTTGAACTTTTATTAAGAGTTCATCACAGACATTTGGTGAAACTTGTGGGGTATTGTGATGATGGAGATAACTTGGCTTTGATTTATGAATACATGGCAAATGGAGACCTCAATGAGTATATGTCAGGTATAAGCTCCAACTATTAGACTATGATTTAGTCGAATCCATTTCCTTCAACATTCTAAAACATTCAAGGCCTGGTACAGGAAAACCCGGTTGCAATGTCCTAAGCTGGGAAACAAGAACGCAAATTGCTGTAGAGGCAGCACAAGGTAAACAAAGTTCTTACTCTTTTTCTTTTTACACAACAAACAGTATCTGGTTGTCGGAAGGCCAATATTGACATACACAAATAACCATCTGTAACAGGATTGGATTATCTGCACAATGGATGTACACCTCCTATGGTCCATAGAGATGTGAAACCCACTAATATATTATTGAATGAGCGGTCTCAAGCCAAACTAGCCGACTTTGGGCTCTCAAGATCGTTTCCGGTTGATGGTGAATCTCATGTCATGACTGCCATTGCGGGAACACCTGGTTATGTAGACCCTGAGTGAGTTGGACAATTCGATTTGGTATACTCAGATGAGTAATGAAGAATTGCGAATAATCTTTCTCTGTTTCTTTCAGGTATTACAGAACAAATTGGCTAAGTGAGAAAAGCGATGTGTATAGCTTCGGTGTAGTGCTATTAGAGATAGTCACAAACCAACCTGTGATAGATAATACCCGAGGCAAAGCTCACATCAATGATTGGGTTAGGTTCATGCTCACTATAGGAGACATCAGGAGTATTGTTGACCCGAAACTGATGGAAGATTATGATACAAACAGTGTGTGGAAGGTTGTAGAGTTGGCTCTAGCTTGTGTAAACCCATCTTCAAGCGGAAGACCGACGATGCAACACATAGTGATGGAGCTAAATGAATGTCTGGCTTTCGAAATCGAAAGGAAACAAGGTAGTCAAGAGACACAGAAAATGGATTTTGTTGAGTTGAGTCAATCTTCTATTTCTGGTTTTTTTCCTACAGCGAGGTAGATTGAAATTCTTTGAAGTGTTGTGAAGCTGTATATGTTATTTATTAATTCTTTGAAATAAAATGTTTTAAGATAGCTATCATTGTGTGTAACTTTCTTGGGTCACAAGAAACTAATTTAAAAATTAAAATTTCGTAGCGCTCCGTAGCTGTTTCAGTGTTGATACTCCGTATAATTGAGGCTTTTTGTTATTATACAATTGCAGAAACTTAAGCGTAAACCCCAATGGATTCAAACTCACTCTCTTTGATTCATGAAGAGTATGTGTTGGGTTTATTTATACAAAATTGGTTTCAGAATTTGGACTTTAAAACGTTTATTTATCCAAGTCTTAACTCTTTCGTTTCTTTGTCTTCCACATCTCTCTCTTATAGGTCAGTTTTGTTTTGATAATCTTAATCGACTAAATGGTTGAATGGAAGTATTGGTGAGATCGTGGCTAAGATATCTCTCATAGACAATTGATAAAGCTTCTATTTAAGGTATGAGCTTGTCAATTTTGAGAGAGGATTCAAATGCTCATATTCTATGAGAGTTTCACCTCCATGATTGTGATATGCCCCTTAGATGTTATGTGAGGAAAAGAACAGGGAAGGCAAATACTCTGGGAGAACAAGAAGGTTCAAAATTATTGGAGAAAAGAGACCTTCAGATAGAGAAAGAAGGTTTGTTACAAGAGGCGAGGAGGCAAAGCCTGGGAGACGAACATAAGGTTTGAATTAACAGAACAAAATCAGTATCTTGGATAGAAACAGAAGGCTTGAGGAATTGAAGTTGAAACCAGAGACGCTGAAGGAAAGAGAGTCTTTGAAGCTCGTATGAAGAAAAGTAGCAGAGAAAGAAGCAGAGGAAAAATTACGATGGAGGAAGAAGAAAGAAGAATAAAAGGATAAGATTTAGTCGTTATGACTGTGAGAGGGGAGACTAAATCGTTCCTTTATATTTGGAGATTTGTAATTTTCCTTTCTTTATGCAATTACTTTGTTCTGATTACTGGTTTTCTTTCTGTGAACTTGATTTGGAAGTTTAATGGCGAAATCGAGAGTTTGATTACAAAAGTCTTATCAGTTGGTGCGGTGAGCAAGGCTTCAGAATGCCAGTAATGACGAGATCGTCAGAGTCTGGGGTCAATGGAGAGATCGATGTTTCTCAGGTAGCAGAACAAGTGAAGAATCTGTCCACGGAGTTGTCGCAGTCGAAGATAGAGACGAGGGAGCGTCTAAATTCTCTGGATAACCGAGTGGAACAGATCTTCCAGATACTTCAGGAGATGCGCGGTATTTCTTTTTCCCGTGATTCGTTCAAAATTCCGTCGGTAATGAAAGAATCCTTACGGAATTGTGAGACACTTGTGTCTGCAGCTGCACGAGCTCGTGGTGAAGAGCCATAGCGAGTGGCGGAACCAGAACGGGCATCGGAATCGGTACATGATAGGCGAATTACGGCGTCTTTGTGCGATAAAGAAACGATACTCAAGAAAATTCATTTGCCAGTATTCGCCGGAGTGGATGCTTACGCGTGGTTGAGTACGGTGGAGCGATTTCACTCCTTCGGTAAGTACACTGACACTCAAATGTTGGACTTAATATCTGTGAGTCTATCGGGGAACGTATTAAGTTGGTATAACTATGAGGCTTTAGATTCTCCTTTTGAGAATTGGATAGATTTTAGAGAAAGGCTGTTATTGCGTTTTGCTAAGTCATCGGATACTTCTCCGAGAGATGGGTTGTTCGCATTGCAACAGACAGGGTCCATAGAAGAGTATGTCCATGAATTCGAAGACTTGGTTTTTCAAGTCAGGGGCCTCTCACAGGAAGATAAGATATCCATTTTCCGAAAAGGATTGAAACCTCAGCTGAACCAGGTGGTGAAGATGTTGAAACCACAGGGTTTAAGAGCCATCATAGCACTAGTTTTAGAAATGGAACCATCCTTAATAGTGCAGGTCTTTAATACAGCTCTTATGACCGAGGGAAACACTGCTGTAAAGGCTCGTAGTGGACATGATTTATCAAAAAAGAATGTTGCAAGTATACCATCTTGGAGGAGAAGCGGATCAGCACAGCAGAGTACAGTTTCGGGGAGTAGAGTAAAGTCCAGTGTAGGGTCGGTGAA
Source organism: Lepidium sativum (assembly GCA_023374145.1). Lineage (NCBI taxonomy): Eukaryota > Viridiplantae > Streptophyta > Magnoliopsida > Brassicales > Brassicaceae > Lepidium > Lepidium sativum. Next base: position 3,983 of record JAKUCM010004204.1, read on the forward strand.
TGGGAAGGGTCACAGAGAGTTATCTCCGGCGGAATATGCGGATAAACGTCGAAGGGGCGTGTGTTTCCGCAGTGATGAACCCTTTGGACCGTCGCATGAATGTAAACATAAGGAGTTACAAGTGTTGTTGGTGGTAGAGGATGCAGAATTATTGGTCAAAGATACTTGTGTAGAGGAAGAACAAGATGAGGAGGAAATTGTGTTTAAGCCACAGTTCTCACAGTTATCTTTAAATGCTTTTCTTGGTATTGAGACGGTAACAACAACAAAATTAAGAGGACGAATTGGATCTATTGAAGTGGTAGTGATGTTGGACAGTGGAGCAACACATAATTTTTTGTCCCCGTCCGTGTTACAACAAGCGAAGTTGTGTGCTAGTCAGTCACCAAAAGCTGAAGTGTTGCTAGGAAATGGCATTATTGTTAAAAGTTTGGGAGTGTGTGACTCAGTCAAGTTCACACTTTCAACGTGGGAGTTCCAAGCAGATTTTATCACTTTGGAACTGGGGAGTGCATATGTGATATTGGGTATTAAATGGCTGCAAACTTTGGGGTGTTGTGAAGTAGATTGGACCAAACACGAGTTAGCTTTTTGGTATAGAGGAGAACTAGTTACGTTGAAAGGTGATCCAGAACTCCATAAGGATTTTATTCCAAATGGAAAACAACGGAGAGAACCAATGCAGGGTTTGGAGCAGGGTCAGTCTGAAAAACAGAGGGGAGAAAAATCGGGTACTCACTCTATTCAGTTGACAAAATTGTTGAGCGAATTTGCAGACTTATTCAAAGAGCCAACAGCTTTACCTCATCTTCGTGGGTGTGAACATGGTATTACTTTAATATCAGGAGCCGGACCAGTTAATGTGAGACCTTATAGGTACCCTCATGCACAAAAATTAGCAATGGAAGAGTTGGTCTCACAGATGTTGACTAGTGGTGTTATAAGACGGAGCCAAAGTCCTTTTTCTAGTCCAGTTTTGTTGGTTAAAAAGAAAGGGGGCGGCTGGAGATTTTGTGTCGATTATAGAGCATTAAACAGGGTTACGGTTCCTGATAGATTTCCAATACCACTGATAGATCAATTACTTGATGAGCTGTCGGGAGCTTGTGTGTTTACAAAACTCGATCTACGCTCAAGCTATCATCAAATACGAATGAGGGATAAGAATGTTGAGAAGACTGCTTTCCGCACATTAGATGGACATTACGAGTTTTTAGTCATGCCTTTTGGCCTTTCTAATGCTCCGGCGACATTCCAAAGCTTAATGAATAGCATTTTTCGTCCTTACCTATGACGTTTCATTTTGGTTTTTTTTGATGATATCTTGGTATATAGCTCCAATTGGGAGGAACATCTACAGCATGTACAAAGAGTTTTAGAGATCCTAAAGGAGCATCAGCTATATGTCAATGAAAAAAAGTGTGAATTTTCTCAAGCCTCATTAGAATATTTAGGCCACATCATATCCAAAGATGGAGTAGCAACTGATCCGCAAAAGACTGTTGCAATGACAAATTGGCCAACTCCATCGAATGTTAAAGGCTTAAGAGGATTTTTGGGGGCTGACAGGTTATTATAGAAGATTTATTGTGCAGTATTGAGTAGTGGCAAGACCCTTAACGACACTTCTCAAGAAAGACAAGTTTGAGTGGTCTCAACAAGCACAACATGCCTTTGATTTACTGAAGAAGAAGATGAAGTCTGCTCCAGTTCTTAGTCTACCCGATTTCAGTCTCAAATTTATAGTGGAATCAGACGCTTCAGGGTTCGGTTTGGGAGCAATTTTGATGCAAGTACACAACCCTATTTCCTATTTTAGTTACGCTTTGACAAACAAGGAGCAGCAGAAGTCGATATATGAACGTGAATTGATGGCAATAGTGTTAGCAATTCTGAAATGGAAACACTATTTGTTTGGCCGCAGGTTTTTGGTTAGAACGGATCAAAGGAGTCTAAAATTCTTATTGGAGCAAAGGGATGTATCAGGTGACTATCAGAGGTGGTTGATCAAGTTACTCGGTTATGAGTTTGACATAGAGTACAAGCCAGGTTTGGAAAACAAGGCTGAAGATGGGTTATCGAGAATTTTGTTGTCCCCCAGCTCCGAGGTTACTAAGCAGCTGCTAGCTCTCACGGTACCTCATTCTCTGGATTTATAAGCAGTATATCGAGAATGTGAACAAGATAAGGAAATCTTGCAACTTATCGAGTCTATTAACAAGGGAGACTTGAAATCAAAATCCTTCTTTCTGTGTGGGGGAAATTTTTTTTATAAGAAGCGGCTGTACTTACCACATTCTTCTGTTTTCCTTCCAGTCATTTTATATGAGTTTCACAATGGATTATTTGGAGGACATGCTGGTGTTTTCAAGACATTAAAGCGCATACAGACATAGTTTCATTGGCGCGGAATGAAGCAGGATATTCAGCGTTATGTAGCTGAATGTTTGATTTGCCAAACACATAAATATAGCACCCTTAGTCCAGCAGGACTTTTACAACCATTGCCGATTCCACAGACGGTTTGGTCTCACTTGTCTATGGACTTTATAGAAGGGCTACCTCTCTCACAACATGTTAATGTGATTCTGGTGGTAGTAGATCGACTGAGCAAGTATGCTCATTTTATCACATTACGACACCCTTTTACTGCAGCTGAAGTTGCAGGAAAATTTGTCAAAGAAGTGATTCGTTTGCATGGAGTTCCTGAATCAATAGTGTCAAACCGTGATAAGACCTTTTTATCTTCCTTTTGGCGTGAGAGTCATCGTTTGGCTGCTACCAAACTGAACTTCTCAACAGCTTATCACCCTCAGTTGGATGGGAAAACTGAGGTTCTTAATCGCTGTTTGGAGACGTATTTACGTTGTTTTGCTTCAGAACATCCGCGAACATGGTCCAGATTTATACATTGGGCAGAGTTATGGTACAATACGTCGTTTCACACCGCCTTACGAACTACTCCTTTCCACATTGTCTATGGCCGAAAGCCTCCCTTATTGATTCGATTTGAACACGGATCAACACAGAATTTTAATCTAGAGCAGTCCCTTAAAGAACGTGATGCTATGTTGGATCAGATTAAGAAACACTTGTTGCGGGCACAGGACATTATGAAGAAGTCTGCAGATCGCCATCGTCGTGATATTGAGTTTCAGGTGGGAGATATGGTTTTTTAAAACTGCGACCATACCGACAACAATCTGTTTCTCGAAGAATTTGTCCTAAGTTGGCCGCTCGATTTTATGGACCCTTTGAAGTGTTGGAACGTGTGGGAAAAGTGGCCTATCGGATTCAACTCCCTGTGACTTCGGTGATACATCCCGTCTTTCATGTTTCCTTGCTTAAGCTGGCTGTTGGTAAACATTATGCAGTAACTCCATTACCACAGTCACTTAACGAGTTCGATGAGTTTGTGCTTTATCCACAGGACATTTTGGACACAAGATATTCATCCTCGAGTGATCTTGAAGTGTTAGTCGCTTGGAAAGACTTATCTTCACATGAACATAGCTGGGTTCTTGTCAAGGAGTTAGCAAAGCAATTTCCTGTTTTTCAATTTGTGGGCAAGTTGTCTTCAAAAGGGGGAAGTATTGATATGCCCCTTAGATGTTATGTGAGGAAAAGAACAGGGAAGGCAAATACTCTGGGAGAACAAGAAGGTTCAAAATTATTGGAGAAAAGAGACCTTCAGATAGAGAAAGAAGGTTTGTTACAAGAGGCGAGGAGGCAAAGCCTGGGAGACGAACAAAAGGTTTGAATTAACTGAACAAAATCAGTGTCTTGGATAGAAACAAAAGGTTTGAGGAATTGAAGTTGAAACCAGAGACGCTGAAGGAAAGAGAGTCTTTGAAGCTCGTATGAAGAAAAGTAGCAGAGAAAGAAGCAAAGGAAAAATTACGATGGAGGAAGAAGAAAGAAGAATAAAAGGATAAGATTTAGTCGTTATGACCGTGAGAGGGGAGACTAAATCAATCCTTTATATTTGGAGATTTGTAATTTTCCTTTCTTTATGCAATTACTTTGTTCTGATTACTGGTTTTCTTTCTGTGAACTTGATTTGGAAGTTTAATGGCGAAATCGAGAGTTTGATTACAAAAGTCTTATCAGATTGAGTGCACAATAATGGAGTTAAGAGTAACCTTGGAGTGAGTTTGTCTTGTTTGTCCTGCACCTGGATTAGGCAAGTTTTTAGCTCAAGAGCAGTATTAATTTACGCCTCTGCGTCTTGTTTTGCTTCTTCATCTTCTTCATCTTGGGTTCCAACAGTATGATTACCAGATTTGGTCTTCTAAACTAATGTAAATGGAACCAGTCAGTTTTTGGTCACATTTTTTAGCTTTTTACAGCTTCAAGATCTGCATCAGTAACTATGAGTATGGTTAAAAGTGATACAAGATCATCCAGTTCATCAAATCATAACAACAGAACACAAGTTCACTTATGGAAACTTGGGTGATACTCAAGTAGCTGTGAAAATGCTCTCTCGTTCATCAGTTCAGGGTCATAAAGAATTCAAAGCAGAGGTACTTTAACAAGATGTAGAATCCGGTAATCTATGTTTAATTTCATTTAGTTTCTTAATCATGAAATGGTAATTTTGATATCTTTATCAGGTTGGATTCCTCTTAAGAATTCATCAAAGACATTTGGTTGGACTTATGGGGTACTGTGATGATGGAGATCAATTGGCTTTGATTTATGAATACATGGCAAATGGACCTCAGGGAGAATTTGTCAGGTAAACGCTTCGAATACCTTTGGGTATTGTATTGGGCCATATGTTATAAATGTATAGCTTAAATATTTATTAGGTTAAATATTTATTATATGTATATAAGGCTGTGGCCGTCATACAAAGAAGATGAGAAACTTTTTCCGAAATCCTTTCATATTGTGAGTTGTGATCTCTCTCTTCCTGTCTCGCTGATACTCTTTTTCCGACACTACAGAACAAACTAGTTAAGCGAGAAGAGCGATGTGTATAGCTTCGGTGTAGAGTAGAGATAGTCACAAACCGACCTGTGGTAGATCAAACCCGAGAGAGACCTCATATTAGAGAGTGGATTGGGTTTATGCTCACCAATGGGGACATCAAGAGTATTGTCGACCCAACACTGATGGAAGACTATGATACAATGTGTGGAAGGTGGTAGAGTTGGCTCTAGTTGTTTAAACTCATCTTCGAGCCGCAGACCAACAATGCCATATGTGGTGATGGAGTTAAACGAATGTCTGGTTTTAGAAATAGAAAGGAAACAAGACGTCCACACACGCTTTGTGTCGAGTTTTGTCTATCTTCAGCTTCCGGTTTTGCTCCCACAGCGAGGTAAATCGGTAGTCTACAATTGGAAGATTAAAAGCGTTTTAGATGAAATTACAAAGATTTGAATGTTACTAAGATATTCCAACCGAAGTAAGTTCTAAATATCATATTAATTTATTGTGGACCAAGAAAATATACACATAATAATGGCATTCAAATCGGTTGGAATTTATATGAAAATTCTAAATCTCATTGTATAAACCAATTCAATTAGATTAAATAATCATAATCTTTTTTTTTCTAACATGGTTTTAGATTTTGGTTATTCTATACATACATGATACATTAAATAGATTAAATAATCATAATCTTTTGTTTTTTACTTTTTCTTTTGGATATGAAAGTGGAGAAGAGTAGCCGACATAACAATTACCAAAATATTGAAGACGAACTTGAGCCATGAAAATGTCAGTAAATGCTACACAATTCTCCAAATTATTTAGAATTTACGAAACGTTTTTTAGGGCTTTTCTACTTCTCCAATATTTTTATTAAAGAATTCTCCAATATTTTTGTTAAAGAAATCATTTTCGTCATCTTTTTTTTCTCCATCTTTACGTTTAGAAAAAACTATTCTTATTTCTCTGCATCTTTTTCAATTTTCATTGGAAATAAACATCAATCAACAAATTATTTTCCTTCCAACAGGAATCAGTTGGGAACAAATTCAAAGAAGAAAAAACTGGTGAATCCGACATCTCCTAAGCTTGAGTTTTCAAGTGAAAGTTCTGATAAATCCCACACTTCTGACAATAAAGAAAGAGTGAATTTGCTCATCCTACAACTTCATCGTCTCCAAACAACATCGAGCAAGTCAAGATTGAGGCAACTTCAACTAGATCGCAACGCATATGGACTAAAGAAGAAGAAATTTTCATTATACAAAGCATGGGTAATTTTCTGGATGAAAATGGTAAAGTTCCGATTCTCATAATGCGTTTTATAGTCATCCATAAGTTATCTATCTCTAAAGCGGTAACATCAAGTGATATTGATAAGTTATTTATCTCTAAAGTGGAACCTGGATCAGATAGGTTTGTAGTTATCCAAAAGAATCTCATATCCAATCTTTTTCCCCTCTATAACTTGAAGTTTGTATTTTTGAAGGTTTTGGACTCACCTGGTGATGACTTACGCCTTCACTTTCTGGACTTGCTATGTTCTAATGAAAGAGTATGAGAAAGTAGCTTGTATGCGTTTGGCATTTCTCCAAAATGAGAAACTGCGATTCACGGTAATGCCTATTATATGATCAGTTCTGCATCATGATTTAACCTTGGACTAACCAACTGACTAACCCGTTTTTTTCACAGGTTTTGATTAGGAACATACCAGCAGACCCAGACGAGTCCATTAGTGAAAATGTGGAACACTTCTTCCTAGTGAACCATTCAGACTATTATCTTACACATCAGTTTCTACAGCTCACTGATTGCTGAGAAAGAGACTGTATTTTCAATGGGTTTCGTTGTAATCCTAGAACTTGATTTATCCAGGTTGTGGACAATGCAATCAAAGTGGCAGCATTAGTAGAGAAGAAGAAAAAGCATGAAGAACTGGCTTGACTATTACCAGTTGAAGTACAGTAGACACCAGACAAAAGGCCAATGATAAGGTAACTGAGGGGTTTAACACATACTTCAAGAAGCTTGTCTTGTCTCTGATCAGCTTTATGTTTTCTTCGTTGGAAAACAGAGAAGATTTCCTGGGCTATTTCATAAAACGCATTATGAGAATCGGAACTTTACCATTTATCCAGAAAATCAACCATGCTTTGTAGAATGATGATTTCTTCTTCTTTAGTCCATATGCGCTGAAATCTAGTTGAAGATGCCTCAATTTGACTTGCTCGATGTTGTTTGGAGACCATGAAGTTGTAGGAGGAGCATATTCACTCTCTCTTCCTTTGTCACAAGTGAGCGATTTGTCAGAATTTTCACTCGAAGACTCAAGCTTAAGAGGTGTTGGATTCACCGGTTTTTCCTGCTTCTCCTTCATGTTGGAACGAAAGAATTTGTTGATTGACGTTTCCTTCCAATGAAAATCGAAAAAGTTTTCTTAAGGTAGAGATGGAGAGAAAAGATGATGAAAAGGAAAATTTTAACAAAATCCTTACAAATACTAGTGTTAACAAAATTCATATATTTTTATAATAACAGAAATAGTTTTTTTTGATAAAATTTAATAAAAAAGTTTAACCGATTATTATCAGTATTTTTATCTACGTAATATTATTATATTATTATTTTGGTTTCATTAAAATACAAAAATATTTAGTTTAACTTAAATATATAAGTAGCAAAATGTTGACAAAATAAAAAGTAGCAAAATAAATGTAATAATATACGATATAAGAAAACGAAAAGTATATAGTCATTTGGGAAGTAGTGGATATATAAAATGTATAATTGTGTATATATAATTTATTTCTGACTCCACTTTACAATATTTTTGGATCATGATTTATTTGTCAACGACTTTTTAGTTTTTTTTATAAGACATTACAATACTTCATGAACTATAACCTTCAAAAATTAAATTGTGATTTAGTTTACTAATAATTTGTTATATATTTTTTATTTAAATATTTGATCATTGGATTTAACACGTGGATTAATCCTATAGATTGCTAACTTTTGAAAACCAACTTTATATAAGAATTTTGTGATCATTGAATTTAACATGTAGTTCCCGTCTTCTTGATTATTAAATTTTGAAAATCCAACTTTATATAAAAGGTTTTGTGATCGCTGGATTTGATATGTGGAACAATTATGTTAAGTACTAACATTTGAAAATCCCACTTCATCTTATAAGATTTTGAATAGATATAAATAATTTTTGATGAAAAAATATTTTAATTCAAAATAAAAATAAATATATTCTTTTCTGATTTTTTTTTGTTAAAATTATAAAAAATATTTGCAATATTATATGAAAAATTATTTTCTTAAATATAAATTCATTTCTATTTTAAATGATAAATATTGGTGATTTTTTTATTAAATACCTGAATATTTGCAATGTGTAACTTTGAGATCCAATTTTATATAATAAAATTAAAATTAATTAGTATGAATGACAGATATTATGAATTACTAAAAATATTAATAAATTAAAACATGTATTCTGCCAATAATAATAAAAAACATGAGTTTAAAAATATAAATTTAATATTTTATATAAATGTATTAAACTTGAATGAATACAGATTCAACTTGAATGAATAAAGATCTAAAAACCTAAATAAATATGATTCTAAGAAATTAAATAACATGAGTTAAAAATATTAATATAGGGAAATTGTAATGATTAAAAACAAATATATCATATAAATATTTTAAACAAATAAAAATAACTATGCATATTGATTATTCATAAAACATTATCTCCCTTGCATAATACTGCATCACTTAGTTCTTTAATAAAAATATTGGAGAAGGAGAAAAGCCCCTAGAAAAACATTTCGTAAATTCTAAATAATTTGGAGAATTGTGTAGCATTTACTGACATTTTCATGGATCAGTTTCGTCTTCGTCTTTAATATTTTGGTAATTGTTAAGTCGGCTACTCTTCTGACTTCTCTACTTTCATATCAAAAAAAAAAAAACAAGAAAAATAAAATCTTGAAAATAGAGGAAAGTGTATCATGTATGTATAGAATAACCAAAATCTAAAACCATGTTAGAAAAAAAAGACGACTTTTCAGATCCTGCATATTGCTCTTTCAAAGATTATGAATAGGTGTGGGCATATGGTTCTTCGGTTTGGTTCGGTTTGGTTCTTCGATTCTTAAAATAATGGAACTAATGAATACTTTCTAAAATTCGGTTCGGTTCTCCTCGGTTCCGGTTCTAAATGGATACTTGCAATTGGAACCAAAATAAATTCGGTTCTCAATCGATTCCGGTTCCAAATGGTTATTTAGACAAAACATTTAAAATAATCATTTTGTTACAAAAAATGTACACAAAACCGAACCGGAACCAAAAAAATTTGTTTGGTTCGGTTCCGTTCGGTTCCATTCGGTTCTTTGGTACTAGTTTTTATGCTCAACTTATCTTAGGAGTAATAAAAATCAATTAATGGATTAATTTTGGTTCTAACTTCGGTTCTCGGTTCGGTTCGGTTCCTAACCAAAAACCGTAGTTACCTAGTTTGAAACAAATTATAATTTTTAAAACGACACATAATTTAATCTAATTAAATAGGTTTATACAATGTTAAAAGACTATATTAAAATGTTAAAGATAGATCTGTTAATATTCCTCGAAACTTCTTAGCCATTATTATGTGTACTTTTCTTGGACCACAAGAAATTAATATGATATTTATAACTTAATTCGGTTGTATTATCTTTGTAACATTCAAATCTTTGTAATTTCATCTATAATACATAAGCTAATAACAGTCTTTTAACTAGGATATATGATCTTAAGGACGTGAAGAAATAAGACAGTGATTTATAAATCAATATAAGTAGTTTATTGTAACTTAATCTACTTTAGTAAAAAAAGGACATATTATTAAGTGTGCAGGGGTGATGGAGAATATAACTCAGCGTTGAAGTTTTTCTGTGTTGTTTTTTTTTTTCTGTCAATAATAAACTAGATCAACAAATCTCGATTTACAATTAAAACTTACTTTTTAAGATCTCTCTAATTTTCCACTTGTAGCAAGAATGGATGAAATTCATGATATGAAAGTTATTAGGTGACTCATCTAAACCAGGAGACTGATAAAAGCTTGACAATTTTCGTGATATTAATAATCAGATTTCAATACATTTCATGTGGCTGTAAGTTTAATTGATAGATTATGTGGGATTAGAATCAATCATTTAGTTTAGTTTAAGTTAATCCACTTTACAAAACGATTAAATGGAAACTGTTAGGCGTTTAACGACATGTGACACACACCAAGTTAAGGTTTTCGTGTCATTATATTAATTTCAAAAGTTTTATTTAGTTAGAGACATATGTTAAAGTTATATGTGGTAACATACTTGATTGATACCGTAAGGCTACAATCCGTCGAGAACTGTTTCAAACCATCCTATTTAATTAACTAGGTGTTATACCGGATTACGCCTGGTAATTATTTAGTAAAAGATATATATATATGTATATATATATATTACTACTTTGACCTATTATGAACCAATTACTTTTGACAGTAATCAAAGAGCAAATTTAGTGTTTGTTGTGCTTCTAGATTAGTAAAGTAATATCAGAAAGTGCGGAAAAAACATACTACCAAGTTATATAGCATGTGATTAGAATCTTTCAGTCGTCCTCGCTTGCTTCACTTTTGTACGTATAGTGTCAGAACCTAACATAAGTTTTTGTTTTTGTTTTTTTGACTGCCCACTTGCCGAATTCGTATCTATGGTTGCAACCTATTCATTCATTCAGACAATAAAGAAGGAGAACTCTCTTTCAAGTGCTAAGAAAAGTCCACCATAATCAAACGAGACATCCACGTTACTGATTGTGGTATAGAGATAGAAGAAAACATTTATTTAAGTTCTGCAAATGATCGTACTACCATAATGAATAACCATCATTTATGTGAAACTCATCACTAAGATGATGGTTTGTAGAACTTAATTAAATTTAACACTATATTATCCATAAAAAAGAATCCACATCTATCTATCTATCATACCTAGAATCCAACAATCAGGTCAGCAATATTTAAAGAAACTGAGAATGCATTACGTAAAGAGTATATGTCAGACATGGGGCTGAGATTATTAACCGTAGGCTTCTCAAGTGACTCGTAGTTGAATGAAAATAGAAATTAAAACACCGATTTAGAATATCGAGTGCATATGAAATAGAACAACTATTTCTCACAAAGAAAATAAGTAATACAAAGATTCTTGTAAGCTTCTGGTGAGTGATAGTATGTTTAGGAGAACTTATAAATGATGTGAAAGAGAATTCAAACAATTTGAAACTGCAACGAGTTTGACAAAGTGGTGAAAATGTGATTGATAAATCACTTTTAGTTTGTATTAATTATTATTAATCTGCAAATTTGGCTTCACTTTGTTTCTTTCTATTTCTTCATATACTTCATTTGATTTCTCAACATTTTTAAAAGACTACCAATTCTACTACTTTGAACCTTTCCACAAGAAACAGATAGTTTCTTAGGCAAGTGAGGATACTGTTACAATCACCTAAATAAATCTAAAGACTTATCCAACTTAGTTGGCCTGTACTTTGTTTCTGTTATTTATTGCCATAAAGAACATTTGATGAACAACGAATAGCCTCCTCTATATCAAAGCACTCAGGCCTCTAACAATGAAGTTTCCTTATGGGATTTCGTACTTATCGACATCAAGAGTTCCTTTTTCTTCTAATGAAGCACGATGGTTTTGATTACTATGTTTTTCGATGATCATGAGGTCAAAAATTGCAATTGCCAGATTTTTTTACTTGAAATTTTGTTGAACTGTCTCCAATCCATATAAATTAATATGCACGGAATGTCTCCAATCCATACAAATGAAGCGAAGGAAAAATCCTTCGCTTCATCACCTGAATAATCGATTGTCGAAGACTTAGCTCAACTTTACATTAATCCTTAATAATACGATTAATATTATGTTGTATCAGTCTTCATCGGCTATAAGTAGCAATGATCATTGAAAAATGAGTAATAGTCTCCTCTGAATTAGACTACCTACTCAAGAAAATGAAGTCTCTTTATTTGCTTTTAGTCCCTTTGATCATAGAATTTCCCTCTTTGACATCGATTGAAGCTTAAGATCAAGCAGGTCCTTGTGACCATTATCATATTTTTGATTACTCTGTTTTGAAACTAATAGAATATATGAACCCTTTGAAAGTGTTTATCTTTGATTATAGTTGATTATGAACAGAATTCATCAGTTTGGATTGTGGATTGTTGCCTAAGGACATAACATATATAGACATAACTACCAACATAACATACAAACCAGACGAGGACTACATTGACAGTGGATTGGTCGGGAAGATCAATGATACATACAAGACTGTTTCAGCAACAGGTTTGGTCTAAACTCTGTGTCTAACTTGGCATGTTTAGGGACGATTTCCTAATAGATATATGCAACGAAGGATAGATAGAAGTTTCTTCTAGATAAAGGACAAATCCACGAAGCCAAAGGGACCATCTGAACGTCAGATTTAGGTAAGATTTGTTCTGTAAAGGCGTTGCTTCCTATGCAAGAATCATCTGTCATGTTGACTGATGAACCCTAATTTATGTATGTTGCTTGTGCATAAAGCTATATGCTGGAATTGTATTTGATCGAAAAATTAAGTCTCACAAATCACGTCCTCACCTTAATTGGGCGGTGAATTGATAGAAAAATGCAGCAAAATTAGACTTAAACAATCCCAACAGATACCTTAATGCACAAGCTTTTCTGCTTTATGTTTATGTTTTGTTGCTCTGTTGGATATTCTGCTAACTTTGTTTGGAGTATTCTGTTTATGAAACTCTTTGTAATTAAAGATATCTTTCTGAAAAATAAAGAGAAATTGTTGTGTCCAAAACTTATTTAATGTAATATATGAATTACAATATTTATCTATCACACAACTAGTGAAAGCTAAATTAAAAGTTAACGGCACAAACAATACTTATGAATGATAATTAAGAGAGTTCTTTCAAGAGATCAAACACTACAAAGTGTTATGATTGTTGAATTTTGATTAATCCAACCAGAACTAAGAAAACACAAAGAGACAGATCAAATGAAATGGACCCAAAGCCATACGTAAGATCATTTGAAGGTTGTGGTCTGATCTCCTATCTGGAAACTGTATGTCGTTTATTGAGTTGACTTAGACAACAGTTTGGTGACCTAGACTCTCTGTAACTGCTAGTGACACGCTTAGACCCTCTCAAAAATGTCGTAGGTAAGTAAGAGTGTTGACAAGATCAGCTGATAATATAATATATGTCCACGACTTGGCAGAAGTTGACCAGAATAACCATATTGAGAATCAGTGGAAGCTCCACATCAAGCAGGTATTTTGTTATGAGAACATGATGATAGTTTCGATTGTTCAGTTTTGCGACAACGGTGTCACAAATCACATTTGTCATAATTGACTCATTCTTTTAAAAAATACTCGAAATTATGTTGAGAATTTTCTAATCCATATTGATAAATATATATGCAAACTGAAATTTGTTTAGTATTCTTTATATATTTTTGATTTGATTTTATAATTTGAAACAAGAAAGAATGTTGTAGGCAAGTAAGGGTATTGTCAATCACCTAAATAATATATTGTGGAAGACTTAGCTCAAAGTCTACACAATCCATTAGTCCCTTTTAAATTGATTATGTTATCTTAGTGTTTGCCTACCAACAGCAATGAACGATGAATAATAGCTTCCTCTGAATCAGACTACTTCTTCACGAAAATGAAGCCTCTTTTTTGGTTTTTGGTCTCTTTGATCATAGCCTTAACCTTGTTGACATCAATTGAAGCTCAAGATCAATCAGGTTCTTATGAACATGATAATATTTTGATTTCTCTGTTTTGCTGCAAAAAAAATCTGAAAGTGTTTATCTTTGATTATATTACTGGTGTTGATCTTCATGAACAGGATTCATCAGCTTGGATTGTGGATTGGTGCCTAAGAATACAACTTATACAGAGAAGACGACAAACTTAACATACAAATCCGACGCGGATTACATCAATAGTGGATTAGTCGGAAAGATCAATGATGCATACACGACTCAGTTTCAGCAACAGGTTTGGTCTGTAAGAAGTTTCCCTCTGGGTCAAAGAAACTGTTATAATGTCAACTTAACCGCAAACCGCAAATATTTGATAAGGGGAACCTTTGTGTATGGGAATTATGATGGCCTGAATCAACTCCCAAGCTTTGATATTCACATTGGTCCTAACAAATGGACATCTGTTGAGATACTAGGACTAACAAACACTTCAATGTATGAGATAATCCATGTCTTACCACAAGATAGTCTTCAAGTTTGTCTTGTTAAGACAGGCTCGACGACACCATTCATCTCGTCACTGGAACTTCGTCCATTAGATAAAGATAGTTACATCACACAAAGTGGATCATTAAACTTGTTCGCTAGAGTATTCTTCCCATCTGATCGATCATCGTTCATCAGGTAAAAAGTAAATATTTTATGGCAACATAAAGTTTTGAACTTGTGTGTTCATTGCGTATATTTGAGTTAACAAAAAGAGCATCTCTTCAGGTATGATGAAGACGTACATGACCGAGTCTGGAATACATACTCAAATGATCAAACAAGCTCGATAAGCACTGACTTCCCTATCGATACAAGTAACTCCTACAAGGTGCCTCAAGCCGTGATGAAGACTGCTGCTGTCCCTAGAAATGCTACTGTGCCATGGTTCTTGTGGTGGAGTTTCGATGACATATTTGCACAATCGTATGTATTTATGCATTTTGCTGAGATCCAGAATCTAAAAGCCAATGAGATCAGAGAATTTAACATCACTTACAATGATGGCATCAATTGGTACCACCATTTTAGGCCTACCAACCTAAGCATTACAACGATCTACAGTCCAACTGCTTTAAGTTCTCCAAATGGGAAATATAATTTCACTTTCACAATGACGGGTAACTCAACTCTTCCTCCTCTTCTAAATGCACTCGAGATTTATACAGTTGTAGAACTTCAACAGCTAGAGACAGACAAGGATGAAGGCAAGGGTGATTTTATGCCACCATTTTACTTTTTCTTTCTTCTTTTGTGTTATTGTTTGTGAGATGAGTCTGAATATGATGATCAGTTTCTGCTATGATGAGCATCAAGAAGACATATGGTTTGAGCAAAAAGATAAACTGGCAAGGAGATCCATGTCTTCCTCAGATTTATCGGTGGGAAGGTTTGAATTGCAGTTATCCGAATTCCGAGGCACCACGAATCATATCTTTGTATGTTATGTATTCTTTATCAAAAGGCTTTCTAGTTTTGGGACTTCAAAAATGCTAACCACTATGGATACTTTTTTGTTTCTCTTTTCACATAAATTAGGAACTTGAATGCTAGCGAGTTGACCGGTGAAATAACATCTGAAATTTCTAAGCTAACACAGTTGACAGAGCTGTAAGAAACCATATCGCGACACCAATAATATTAATATTTAACAGGCTTTATTGTGGTTTAGTCACTTCTATATAAATGTTTTCTCTGTTTCATGGACAGAGACCTATCAAATAATAATTTATCAGGAGAGATTCCAGGGTTTTTTGCTGATATGAAGTTGTTGAAACTCATGTGAGCTTCTTTTCATAAACCCTCTCATCTTCTGGCTGCTCTTTTTGTTCTACTCTTAAAGATTGTGTCTTATTATTCACAGAAAATTAAGGGGAAACCCAAGTCTTAATCTCACAGTTCCAGACTCTCTTAGACAAAGGGTAAAGAGCAAATCTTTAACATTAATGTAAGATGATCATACATACTAGCTTGATTTAATCTCAACATTCTTTTGTGTACTCAAAAGTATATCTGACTTGTTTCAACTCACAATGATAACAGTTTGGATGAAACCCTGATTCAGAACCCTGAAAGCAAGAGTCAAGAGGTTTTGTTGGTTGCAATCGCAGTACCAGTTTCTGCTGTGTTCGCTCTGCTAGTTATCTTCGCCATTTTCTTTGTTGTTAGAAGGAGAAACCGTGAAATAACTAAGGGTATGAATCACCAACGGCTCTTGAAAATTCCTTAGAAATGAAGACTTGTCTGGTTTTACTTTATTCATTTCACATACTTTCGTATGCTTTACAGCTCCAAAATCCCCATCGGTTGCTGCTGCGGGTATAGTTGAGACTGAGACAAAATCATCCAATTTATCAATCATGAAAACAGAACGCAAAATCACGTATTCACAGGTACTGAAGATGACTAATAACTTCGAGAGAGTTCTCGGTAAAGGAGGCTTTGGAACAGTGTACTATGGAAAAATGGATGATACAAAAGTAGCTGTTAAAATGCTTTCTCATTCATCAGCTCAAGGTTATAAAGAGTTTAAAGCTGAGGTACTTCAACAGAGATTATCCGTTAGTCCTTTCTTGAATAGCGTTTTATGTTTTTCAACAATCAAATGGTAACTTTGATATCTTTAAAAGGTTGAGATTCTTTTAAGAGTTCATCACAGACATTTGGTGGGACTTTTGGGGTACTGTGATGATGGAGATAACTTAGCTTTGATTTATGAATACATGGAAAATGGAGACCTTAGGGAGAATATGTCAGGTAAACATATTTAACTAAGAGATTATAATTTACTTGAATCCCACTCTCAAAAACATTTGAAACATATACAGGGAAACGCGGTGGACATGTCCTAACATGGGAAAATAGGATGAAAATATCTTTAGAAGCTGCACAAGGTGAACATAACTCGACAAGAAAGTGTTGCTTCTGGATGTTGTGTGTGTACAATCCCCTAAACATTATTCCCTTTGTTTACAGGATTGGAGTATCTGCACAATGGATGTAGGCCTCCTATGGTCCATAGAGATGTTAAAACTACCAACATTTTATTGAATGAGACGTTTGGAGCAAAGCTAGCAGACTTTGGCCTCTCGAGATCTTTCCCAATTGATGGCGAATGTCATGTCTCGACAGTGGTTGCAGGCACACCTGGTTACCTAGACCCCGAGTGAGTAGAGTAATTAGATTTCAGAGTTTTGCAGTTGATGCCAAATAAGAATATGAGCTGTTCTACTCTTTGAAACTATTTTCAGGTACTACAGAACAAACTGGCTAAGCGAGAAGAGTGATGTGTACAGTTTCGGTGTAGTGCTATTAGAGATAGTCACAAACCAACCTGTGATGGATAAAACCAGAGAGAGACCTCATATCAATGAATGGGTTGGGTTCATGCTCACTAAAGGAGACATCAGGAGCATCGTTGATCCAAAACTGATGGGAGACTTTGATACAAATGGTGCGTGGAAGGTTGTTGAGGTTGCACTGGCTTGTGTGAACGCATCTTCTAACAGGCGACCAACAATGGCACACGTTGTGATGGAAATAAATGAGTGCGTGGCCTTAGAAAATGCAAGGAGACAAGGTAGCGAAGAGATGTACTCAAGAGGTTCTTTTGACTATAGTCTCTCTTCTGCTTCTGAATATGCCCATGGGGCCAGATAATTTGAATATATCTTTGATGAAATATAGTGGAATTGTTAATAATATTATGCCATTTTTAATTTCCACTGTACATTTGAAGATACAAATGTAAATTTTATCTTCTTAGGTGCAGCTAATATTCCTATGTAAGAATATAATTAAAATGTGTCTCAGCTTGTTACAAAGACAGATAGTACCTGCAAATGCTAAGTCAGCCTTTGAATTTAGGCTCGGAGTTTCATTGACATCACTATGCAGTTTTATTGTGGCCCTCTATATTACTCAAGAAATATCCAATTTTCCGATGTGAGATATTCTATGTAGGTGGAAAACCATTTCTCGTGACAAAGCTGAAATTTGTAAGATTAGACATGGTCTACAATCAATGAGATATGAGCTCTGATACCATATCAGGAATCGTGCGTTACAATTCAAATCAATTGACATGAAGTGATCTATGTGCCTTGACTAATATTTTTAACAATTAGTTTCTATGATTAGAAAATAACTTATGGATTAAGGAGAAAGATTCATGTTAACCTCAGATCTATAGATCGGAGGGAGTAAAGTACAGTTATCATGAATCCGAGATGATTTCTTTTGTAGGTTTGTCGTACAGACGAATGGTTCTTCAGTTCCGGGGTTTATAAAAACTAACTTTGTGTTGCATTATGTTTCTGTTTCATAACTCTGTTTTGTTGCTCTGTCTGAAAGAGTTTGAACACTACAAAGCCTAATGATCGTTAAATCATCCATCGATGACAAAAACCAAAAAAACACAAAGATACAGATTAATCAATGAAGTGGAGCCAATGTCAAACAAATGTCAAAGTCAAGTTTGTTTAAATGAAGTTTGTTTAATATTAAATTTGTGTTTGAATTCTTATTCTTTAATACATGAACCCTCCCATGTCTGGAACTAGAAAGAATGTTGTAGGCAAGTAAGGTTATTGTTGAAAACACCTATATTATTGTCGAAGACTTAACTCAAAAACTTGATTATTATGTTATCTTAGTCTTTGGCGATCAATAGCAATGAATAATGGAATAATCGTCTCCCCTTAATCAGACTACCTACTCAAGAAAATGAAGTCTCTTTTTTGGCTTTTGGTCCCTTTGATCATAGGCTTCACCTTTTTGACATCAATTGAAGCTCAAGATCAATCAGGTTCTTGAGAACATGATGGTGTTTTTTGATTACTCTGTTTTGAAAGTGTGTTAGTCTTTGATAATATTTCTGCTCTGGTGTTGATCATGAACAGGATTCATCAGCTTGGATTGTGGATTGGTGCCTAAGAACACAACTTATACAGAGAAGTCTACAAATATAACATACAAATCAGACGCGGATTACATCGACAGTGGATTGGTCGGGAAGATCAATGATGCATACACGACTCTGTTTCAGCAACAGGTTTGGTCTTTAAGAAGCTTCCCTTCTGGTCAAAGAAACTGTTACAACGTCAACCTTACTTCAAATCGCAAATATTTGATTAGAGGAACATTTGTGTATGGAAATTATGATGGCCGGAATGAAATTCCGAGCTTTGATCTTCACATTGGTCCTAACAAATGGACATCTGTTAAAATATTTGGAGTAACAAACACTTCATCATACGAGATAATCCATGTCTTACCACAAGATAGTCTTCAAGTTTGTCTTGTTAAAACAGGATCAACGACACCATTCATCTCGTCACTGGAACTTCGTCCATTGAACAATGAAAGTTATCTCACGCAAAGTGGATCACTAAAAGCGTTTGCTAGAATATACTTTCCATCTAATCCATCAAAGTTAGTCAGGTAACTAGAAGTAAATATCTAATGGCAACAGAAACTCTCAACTTGTTGTTCTTTGTGTATATGTTAGTTAATAAAATAAAGATTTGTTCAGGTATGATGAGGACATACATGACCGAGCCTGGATTGGATTTTCAAATGATGAAATAATCTCGATAAGCACAGATCTCCCTGTCGATACAAGTAGTAATGTATTAGATATTCCTCAAGCCGTGATGAAGACTGCTGCTGTTCGTAGTAATGCTACTGAACCATGGATCATAAACTGGACCCTTGATGACAAAACTGCGCAATCGTATATATTTATGCATTTCGCTGAAATCCAGGATCTAAAATCAAGTGACATCAGAGAATTTCACATCACTTACAATGGTGGCTTACGTTGGTACAACTATATGAGGCCTCAAAAACTCAGGCTTGTAACTATCACTAATGGAAAGGCTGTGAGTTCTCCAGATGGTTTCTTTAATTTCACTTTCACAATGACCGGTAATTCGACTCTTCCTCCTCTTCTCACTGCACTCGAGATTTATACAGTTGTAGAACTTCAACAGCAAGAAACAGATAAAGATGAAGGTGAGTGTCTTTTGATGCAATCATTTTACCTTTTTTTTGTGTGTGTTATTGTTTGTGAGATGAGTTTGATTGTGATGATCAGTTTCTGCTATGAGGAACATCAAGACAAGTTATGGTTTGAGCAAAAAGGTAAACTGGCAAGGAGATCCATGTCTTCCTCAGATTTATCGGTGGGAAGGTGTGGATTGCAGTTATCCGGGATCCGAGGCACCAAGGATCATATCTTTGTAAGTTCTGTATTAAATTATTCATTAGAAGGTTCTCTAGTTTTAAGGTAACACAAATACTAATCTTTAACGATATTTTTTTCTTTTAGGAATATGAATGCTAGCGAGTCTCTCTCTCT
>JAKUCM010004205.1:0-12127 GCA_023374145.1 Lepidium sativum
ACAAGATCAAGTGATAGAGTGTTTCTACACCTACAACATCAAGAGTAAGCCCTCGCAAGCTTTACGCTTAATACGTCTCTCTCTCAAGATAACGACTTAACATTTAATATCCAGTGGTGACACAATCTGTGTTAGCTTATAGGGAAACATTGCCAAAAATTTAGGACCGATGGAATAACGCACACATCAAGCCAAAAGTGATTCTCATCACTATTATGAACCCAAAATCTATAGGAGGTATATTCAATTCCCTGTTCACTAATCCCAAATACAACTACAACTTATATTCGATCCCAATACACACCTAATTTTCCTACAGGTACTGTAACCCTAAACTCGATATCAGCTACCCGCCTCTTTTTTGACAGTGACGTTGATGACACCAAATGTTTTTTCAAAAGGTATATTCTCTGATGCTATTGCATGATTACCATAATTTCCCAATGATAGCCAAATCGACAATACATAACAACAAAAACACATTTCAGCTTGTCTCAAAGTGACAAAAAACCTCCAACTGTTTCAAGCGCATCATCCTCCATCACAAAACTGGAAGTTGTGACTATCAAAGAATTACAACAATATTAGCAAAGTGAAACTCCATAGGTAAGTCCCTTTCAAAACTGATAACCCTACAAGTTCTAAACTCTGTAACACAGTCGTCGAGATTATTAATTACTTTCCAATGACAAACAAACAAGGCAGCAACCTTTATCTGTCTTGCTAAAATAGATGTCATCGACGAACAATATGGTTTGTACTACACCTCGTGTAGTAGCTGTAACACAAAGTTGGGAAAATCCGGCTCCTCATTCTACTGCAACACGTGTCTAAAATACAACAATGTCGGTCTCATCAGGTTTGCACACTATGCTTTCATTGAAAAGGACATGTCCAACACAAACACAAACTAAACAACAAATAATTGTATCCAAATGGATGTATAGGTACCGCTTTGAAGTAAGGGTCCGTGACCACAACAAAGACACAACAACATTTGTGATTTTTGATCGTGAAAGGACAAACTTTACAGGACGGAAAGCTTCTGATATTGTAAACGCATTAATCGAGGTATATTCAATGCCCTTGCACCTCAAAAAAACACCTACACCTTCCATACAAGTAATAACCAAACTTTGTTACCTTTTTACCCAGGAAATGATAAAAATGAAGCACTAAAAACTAAAACTCTTGAAAGTTTAAAACACATTATTGGCCAAACTTGCAAATTCCAGATCAAAGTGTCAATGTACAACTTCCAAGCTTCACGTCAAACTTTCACTGTCTCTCGTATTGTTATGAACGATGTTGGCCTTGAACGACGAGGCGTACGGAATAAACAACCCCATATATGCTGACTGTGAAATTCTTTCCAAGACTCGGAACACACATCCAAACGAAATATCCGATGAAGACTGTGAAGAACGAGAAGCGCCCCCGTCTAGACAACTAAACTACCTTATTGACCTCACATTACAAGTTGTTTCTTTGATTTAATTTAAAACCATTCTCAATGTTACAAGTTTTGTCAATTTCCTGTCCCTCCATACTATTCACAAGTTCCATCTTATTTCCCCTTTTTTGGTTTAACGTTGCATTAATACGAGATCACCATCTATAAAATTACTTTACTCAATATTCATTACTATCCAAATATTGTGTTTTGTCGAATACGCAGTACGTTAATAATGTCATCCAAAATTTATTGGATCTATCATGACACAAAACTGCAAATGACTTCATTAATCCAAGGTGTAGATAATGTGTTGAAGAGATTGCATGAAACAAAAGAATTTATTGTAAGGTAAGATGAACTATATTTATCCCTTTTTTTTACATATTGAAAAATCTAAATTGAATATGAACCGAATCAAAGAAAAAACTTAAATAGGTTTCTTTAAAATAAAATTTCTTTAAAATAAAAAAATTTCATAATATATTATATAATCAATTAGCTTATACAGCATAATTTAGATATTATATATTTGGAAAAAATACTAATATTAAAACCGTTTATTATATATCTAGATTTTGTCATTCATAAATCAAAACCCTCTAATTACCTGAAACTGAACCTTCTTCTTCGTCCAATTTTTCATCTCTTTTTATTAACTAAATTCATTTCGATTTTGTTAAAACAAATCTTTGAAAATAAAGGTTTTGTTTTACATTTTAAATATATTTATGGACCAAAGACTATATAATATGTAACTTAATCTTCATTATTCGAATTCGAAAGACCTTTGAATATCCATATTACATGTCGGTTGATTGTACAGTGATGAAGTTGTTTAATCTTCAATTGAAACTATACATATTCACCACTTTTGAATGTCCATAGTTACTTTTTATTTTTATTTTTTATACTATCCAAATAAACTGGGTTGAATATCTTATATACATGTCATTTTTCCGTTTACTTAATCCAACTAATCATTCTGATATCTAGAATTTGTTCATTTTCTCTTAATTTAGACAAACTATAAAAGGATTGAGGTTATTGTATCTTATCGATCTAATTATTCGAAAAGAATAACATCTTATGCAATTTGGATATTTCAATGACATAATTTTATAAATAAATATTATTTCATAAAAGATATATTCTTAAATTGTTCTTCAGATAATATTATAAGTATGGTGTTCAAATAATTTCACACATGTACTTTTAATCTTTAAATAACAAATAAAACCAGATCAGAATCATGATTGAAGTCTGCTTTATAACTATAACTCATAACTGAAAAATTGCACTATTTGTCTTGAAACATTCAAAGGATGAGATGCCAATAATAATCTAGCCCGCAACCACATCTACCACCATGATTGCATAATAAGTTGGCTTAACGCAAATAAAAATTGTCTAATAGGTACGACAACATATCTTTAGTTTTACCATTCCAAATAATAATAAAATTATTGATTTCTGATTCATATACTTTTCATTCCAGAAATACAACGCAAATCATAAAATTTGACAAGTTACCCAATAAATAAACTACACATAAATGTTTCTAAATAAAAAACCGAGCGCCCCCGGTCAATCCCTAGTAATTTTAAAATTTCTCTTTAAAAAACCGATTCTTGTACTATTAATCCATTTTAACTTTAAAAAAGACAATTAAAGGTCGAGAGATTCTCACTAGAACCTTAATGGAACTGCTCTTATATTTTTTAATTTTCAGAGACGGTAAGGGTCTTCCGTACATTAAAACCCTGCGGAAAACCTCAACCTTGCTTCATTTCTGAAACAGTGAACCGGAAATGTTCGCCGTTTCACCGTCGTCTTTCTCGCCGTCAACCATTTCTCCTGTGAGTTTCGGTCTTCCATGTCGCTTCATTTCCTTACCTCGGAATCTTCTTATTTATTGACCAACATAGTTCTCTTGCTCTTGTAGAGCTGTCGTAGTGGTCAGACGAAGAAAGCTCGAATTCCGAGAAAGTTCTCGGTGGTGAGAGCAGGAGCCAAGAGGATACTGTACGGTAAAGATAGCAGAGAGGCACTACAAGCCGGTATCGATAAATTAGCTGATGCTGTTTCCGGCACCTTAGGGCCTAGAGGTGAGTGGTTGATTACGAATTTTGGTTTAACCCTTTAGAACCCATAAAGTAGATAACTGAAGCTGCGATTCGAAAAACTGCTTCTTGAAATTGAATTACTGTTGTAAGTAGTGATTTTGGGATTATGAGTTAACCAATTCGTTCAGTGTGAATCTCTTAAAGTGATGATTTTTTGAATGCAGGGCGTAATGTTGTGCTAGCTGAAAAAGATACAATCAAAGTGATTAATGATGGTGTCACGATTGCTAAATCTATTGAGCTACCTGACACGATTGAGAACGCTGGAGCAACATTAATCCAAGAGGTTATTCATTCATGGTGGCTTAATGATTCTCCTTCTCCTTGTTACATCATTCTTTGCAACTTGAAATGATGAATTTTCAATAAACTGAAATTTGCAAGTTCGTTGTTTTGTAGGTTGCGATTAAAATGAATGAATCAGCGGGTGATGGGACAACGACTGCAATCATTTTGGCTAGAGAAATGATCAAAGCTGGATCTTTGGCTATTGCTTTTGGAGCCAATGCTGTTTCCGTGAAGAATGGAATGAACAAGACTGTTAAAGAGTTAGTCAAGGTGTTGATGATGAACAGTATACCTGTCAAAGGAAAGAATGATGTGAAAGGTTACTTACTGCTTATTATACCATAGCTAAGTTTTGATATATCTCCTGTGTTGATTTGATATAAGGGATTCTTGTGTTCTGTAGCTGTGGCTTCAATCTCTGCTGGAAATGATGAGTTTGTGGGTAACTTGATTGCTGAAACTGTGGAACAAATTGGCCCTGATGGCGTCATCTCCATTGAATCATCTTCCACATCAGAAACGTCTGTTATAGTTGAGGAAGGAATGAAGGTTAGTTTTGAAACTTTAGTCGGATGTTTTAAAGGCTTCACTGTGACAGTTTTACACTTGCCATCTTTAAGATTATCAAACCATTTAGTTTCTGCGATTCATTCGGAATTTATCTTTTGTGTAGTTTGACAAGGGGTATATGTCACCTCATTTCATCACAAATCAGGAGAAATCTACTGTTGAATTCGACAAAGCTAAAATCCTTGTGACAGATCAGAAAATTACTACAGCCAAAGAATTGGTTCCATTACTGGAGAAAACTTCACAACTGAGCGTTCCACTCCTAATAATTGCTGAAGATATCTCTGCGGAAGTGCTTGAGATACTGGTGGTGAACAAGAGGCAAGGTTTAATCAATGTAGCTGTTGTAAAATGTCCAGGAATGTTAGATGGGAAAAAGGCTTTGCTACAAGACATTGCACTCATGACAGGTTTTTCTTAATCATTTGTACCTTCCTTGCAGATTTTCAGCGACAATACATAGTTTATAAGATGACATGACATATGGTATATAACAGGAGCTGATTATCTCTCTGGAGATTTGGGCATGTCTCTCATGGGCGCAACTTCGGATCAGCTGGGTGTTGCTCGGAAAGTAGTAGTTACAGCTAATTCAACAACTATAGTCGCAGACCCTTCAACTAAACCAGAGATTCAGGCAAGAATTGCTCAGATGAAGAAGGATCTAGCTGAGACAGATAATTCATATCTTTCAAGAAAAATCGCAGAGAGAATCGCTAAGCTCACAGGAGGTGTGGCTGTAATAAAGGTCCGATAATTAACCCTTCTTTTGTTTATAATATGCTGCAACAAATTGGGCGCTCATGAGAACCTTATATTCACCTAGGTTAGAAACAGTTCACTGTTTCCGCTTTTGATATCTTGAGTCCTCTTGGAAACATTAGCTTGACCCTGCCTAAATGCAGGTGGGAGGTCACACTGAAACAGAACTTGAGGACAGAAAACTTAGAATAGAGGACGCAAAGAACGCTACATTTGCAGCTATGAGAGAAGGTATTGTTCCAGGTGGCGGTGCCACTTATATCCATCTTTTAGATGAAATCCCGAGAATCAAGACGGATCTAATGGAAGATTCATACGAACAGATAGGTGCAGATATTGTAGCAATGGTATGAAGATTTAATTATGACACTAGAACTATTTTTCATCCTATGTTTGTCAAAGACCTTCAAAAAGTTAAAATAACGAATTTGCAGGCCCTGACGGCACCTGCAATGGCCATATCAACCAATGCGGGGGTTGATGGATTAGCTGTGGTGGAGAAAACCAGAGAATTCGAATGGAGAAGCGGTTACAATGCAATGTCTGGAAAGTATGAGGATCTTCTAAACACTGGAATTGCAGATCCTTGTCAGGTTTCAAGATTAGCCCTTCAAAACGCGGTCTCTATTGCTGGCATTGTGCTCACGACTCAAGCAGTGCTCCTGGAGAAGTTCAAGCAGCCTAAACCTGCTGTTCCTCAAGTTCCTGGCATACCCACCTCATAACAACCCACCCACTAAAAGTAACAAGCTAAAGAAATGAAACTCAGCAGATTTTGTCCGAATCTAAACCATTGCTCACAAAGTGGTGTTTTGGTTTTGTTATTTTTGCTAAAACATCAAAATTGGTGATGCAATGATATATGCAGAGTGTTAAAAAAGGATTATTGAAATCATTTTTGCTTATTGTAGAAGCAAAACATTATGTTAGCCTCAATCATCTGACAAAACAAGAAAATGTGCCTTGTAATGCAAGAAACTCCAACGTTGTAAACATATTGATTATAATACGTAGTGATACCTCTTATGTTATTTTCTTTTGTGGTTAAAAAGTGTCAACTCTTTTATTAGTATACTGTGTATATGCAAACATCATCGATCATTATAACCTACGAATCCTGTTTGCAATAGTTAATTAGACTTAGCCGTCCATTAAGTCATATAAGCATTTTCAATGGTACACTAATTCCATCTCTGAAAGTCATTGATGGGTACTTTGTACACTTCTCTCCGATTGGACTCTATAAAGGTCAACCTCGGGTTCTGTTTTCCTCCGATTCAACTTTTATGTTTGTGTAACTATGGTTCATGGTGTCGTCATTTATTTTTGGGCCCGAACTGGCCCATCTGAGAGGCGGTCTAATCTCCATGTTTGAGCACATATTCTAAGTCCCCATTTATTAACCATGTTATATAATCAAATGCCAGCTTGACAAAAAAGAAATCAAATGTTATTATCTGGATGATAAGAAAAATGCTTGTCTATAGAACAAAAAGGATAAATATATCACATCATTCACATGACAAATGAGACACGTGTCGAGATTATAAGAGATTATGACTTGGAAACAGAATACTAAAATTCCACAGTTGATATTGGAGAAAAAGCGAGAGAGAGAGAACTTGGGTCGCTCACGTCCCAAGTAACAGAGATCCGACATCGTTATCGATAACGATGTATGAACTGTTGATTTTCTCTAACTTGCGTACCTTACACGCGACTACCCTCTTAACCAATCACGTGCTTTTATCTTATAGCGCGTGTCTCTCACGCCCCGACACCTTTACTTCGCCTTCTCTGAAAAAAGGGTACGGAGCAAATGTTTTTGTCTTGGGCACTCACCTTCCACTGTTTTTGGGTTTCTCGTCAAAAACTCCTCTGTGTGGCCTAGGGCCACCATTATCAAGGGTTTTTTAACTTATTTTATTATTAAAAATTTAAGAAACTCTTAAGAAATCTTATGAAAGTTTCTTATTTAAGAAACTCTTTGATGGGTTTCTTAGCTTATTTTATTATTTTATTATTAAAATATATTTTTTAACTCACTTTTTCTTATATATAATCATTTAATAATATTTAAGAAACTCTAATAAGAACTCTCCAATAATGTTGCTCTAATATAGTTGTTAGATAGAGATCAATAGAATCAATTAAAACCTACACAGTTGTTAAAATTAGATATTCAAATAGTTTTCATGTAATCCAAATAATTTCAGTATAAAACGATTAATATACGATTAATTTCCGTCTATTATATTTTTTAAAAAATTTAATTTTAGATTAGATTTTCTATTTAAAAGAAAATAATAGACATTAAATTAAATTGTGTATAAATTAAATGTTTTTTTTTGTTGAAATATAAAGGTGAATACTAATTTGATATGTTAATTACAAGTAACAAACTATTTATAATGCTCTTTGTTCTAAATTATAACCTTTCAAAACGTTAAATTGGTTAGTAATTGTTTATCCGCTTCAAACTAGCAATATATAAGTTGTACAATGCCATTTAACCATTGCACTAACTTAACATATTTCGGCTGAATATAAAATATATTAGAATAAATATTTATAATGTCTTTAAATTAGTTCTTGAGTTCTCTCTAATTTATATCCGATTTCTTAAGAATTCGGTAGATGGTACTCGAACGAACACATAACGCCCAACAAAATTTTGAGCAGAGTGTAAAAGAAATCAAGCATACGTGTTCGCTATGCAATTAATCAGATATCCTAAATTATATAGTATATTTCTCTTTTCAATACACAACTAGTTAAGTTGAGTTGCCCCTAATTTACCTAGATACTAGATGGTGAGTCCAAATCCCACCCTATTCTCATTGGATCATTTTGGGTATGGATTAAGGTTTTTTGATCCAATGATTATTTGTTGAACAAATACTTTTTAAATTATTATTATTTAATTTTATATCAACTAATTTGATGAAAATAAATTCATAAAATTTATACATAAATATAATTATCATACAATTATATATGTAATAGTTTAATACCATACAATTATATATAAATGTATATATGTGCCTCCCACCGAAACCAATAGTTATATTTATTCTTTTATCAACAATTATTCGACAAGATTCGATCTACGGTCTTAAACACATTTTCTAAAATTCCTTTTAAATTTACTATTATAGTGAAGAAAAATTGAATCATGATATGTAAATCATTAGATGTACCATCATAACCACCTAACTAGAAAGAATCAGCACCAATAATGTTTTCTTTATTTATTTAAGAATTTGCACCAATAGTTATATTTGAAAACTATAGTATTTGAAGATTTTGGTGAATAAAAACAGATAATAAATTGAAGTAAATTTTTTGAGAATTTAAGTGATTAAACTTTGTCGATCGTTGAATTGATTTTTTTTTTCATTTTCCATAGACACATTCAAATAAATGAAATATGACAAAATATCTAATTCTTGTAAGTTCTTTGGATTTAGACTTTTAAAAAAGGAATATTTGCCCGACCTTAATATTTAAATTATTTATTTTTCGCTTCTAATATTTTTTGTATGTTTTCATTTCTAATATATATTTTTCATCGTCAAACATTAGTTTAATAATGTCTATACCATGGTCAAATTTCTTTAACCGGAATTATGTGGTATTCGAATTTATTATATGGTGTCAAATTAGATCAAAAGCAAACTAGTTAGATTAATAACTTTTTTTGTCAACAACTAATTTTTAAATCGACAAATACTGATCTATAACTTAAATTCTCCAATTCAATGGAATGAGATTCAAATTCACGATCTAGTGTCTAGTTATATGTTTTCATATATATAAAGAACATAAAATTTATACTCTAATAATTTTTTATATGTATGTTTTGTTGCTCCAGCTTTATAGATTTATATGACCATTCGTTATGAAAGTGACTTAAACAGTAAACTATTTATTAACAAAACCATAATGCATATCTACATTAGATTTAGAGTTTTAATCATAAATATTCAATCTGAATTAAGACTAAGACTGTAACTTCATTTGTATATCAAACTGCTGTCTGTCTTGTTTTGATAAAATTTAAAGAGTTTGTTACTGGCATGAATATTCTTTAAAACATAGTTTAGAAATAGTCATTAGCAAAAGAGATTTTCGAACAAAAATCATTTTAAGATTAATATTGATTGGTAACATAAAAAATATGACTTAAATAATTATTCAAACAATTATGCAATAACATATAATTATATATTTTTGATATATATATAGATTACTATTCTTATTTTCAAAATAAATTTTAGATACTAACAAATGACTATTTTTCTAAATATAAATAAATGATTCTTTTTCATAAATTATAATCTGAATCATATATTATTTTCTTAAACCATATGAAAACAAATTTTTAAACGAGCATAAATAAATTTAAACACGGTTTGAAATGTTGTTTGCAAATAATTATTCAAAATATCATTTCAAACAAAATACTGATTGGTATCAAAATTTCAATTTTATTTTTGTTATATGTAACCAATAAAATCCAAAGTCTTTTTTGTTATCAATTGTTAAGTATAATCACAATGGGAAAGAATAGATTTAAGACATTATGTGTAAATAAGTTTTAAAATAGATTTAAGACAATATATGTAAATAAGTTTTATAAAAGGTTTAAATATGTGAATGAATTGGACGTGACAAAAAAAGTTTGTGGATAAAATATGAAAACACCATTAACTAATCAATGATTGTGTTGCAAATGACTCATAGCCTAGTGACAGTCGGTAAGTCCACATAAGGCAGCTCATTTGCACAACCAAGGATCGAGTCCCCTCACCTACATTATATAGGAATTTGGCTATTGGGCCGCCCAATTAAGACACAAAATAATTTGTCGTTGACAAAAAAAAAAAAATCAATGATTGTGTTTAGATGTTATTTCAACGATTTCATTGTGATTGAGTCATTTCATAAATAGAAAAATGTGTGGACTATATTAGATATTTTATTTTACTTTTCCCCATAAGTGAGAATAATAATTTTATGCATTTTAAATGAAGTAAAAGTTGCAAGTTTAGTGGTAGGTGGTAAATCCATTTAAGATAGCGTATTTACAGGGGTTCGACTTGCCGATGACAAAAAAAAAAAAAAAATGGAGTAAAAGTTTTGTAAAAATGCGCTTTTTTTTCGGCCCAGAGTTTGATGACTTTGTGCAATTTCACCTAAAACGTTCAACCAAAATCACCAACTTCCTTAACAACCGATGGTCCTTTTCAAATTTTCTCTGAATTTATGAATTGAAGACTCAGATGTCTTCTCTGTCGCAATCTCCTACCTCGCCGGAGATGGAAATCCAACCCTCGGCATTGGTTAACGATGATCCTTCGACTTATTCCTCCGCTATGTGGGATTGGGGAGATCTCCTTGATTTTGCTGCAGATGAACGGCTTCTCGGTTCTCTTGACTCCGAACAAACTCCTTTTTCTCCCCTTTTTGCTCCTCCTCCGCCGCTGCCTCAGCTGATTCCGACTCAACCTCCGACGGAGTCTGAATCTCCGGAAGAATCGGGTTCAGGATCCGATCGAGTTAGGAAGCGGGACCCGAGGTTGATTTGTTCCAATTTTCTGGAAGGTATGCTTCCGTGCTCGTGTCCAGAGCTCGATCAGAAATTGGAGGACGCTGAGCTGCCAAAGAAGAAACGGGTTCGTGGTGGGTCGGGTGTGGCTCGATGTCAGGTTCCGGATTGTGAAGCGGATATAAGCGAGCTTAAAGGGTACCATAGGAGGCATAGGGTTTGCCTTCGGTGTGCCAACGCCAGCTCTGTTGTGCTTGATGGAGAAAATAAGAGATACTGCCAACAGTGTGGAAAGTATGCTTTTTCTTTTATCAGTTTCATTCAGTTTTTGCAATATTAGCTTTGAGATTTGACAACGGTAATTGGAAATGGATTAGATAGCTGAATCCAACTTCTGCATCTCCTGGGCATAATTTTTTCCTCTGTGGTTGACTTAGGGTACTATCTTCTGTATCGAATTAAAATTGCTGAGGATTGCTGAGGTTTTATTAGCAGCATGAAGTCATCTAAGATCGGGATGGCTTGTTTGTTGTCTGTTTGATTTAGAATCCTTTGAATCTATCATCAGGGAATTGGGTAATTTAGGGAATGACTATTCTATTGATCAGCTCGAATGATTCTATGGATGTCAAATAAATCATTTACGAAGTCTCTTTGTTCATCATAGGCTGAGCTTAACTGGTTTCGTGGTTACCAACTGGCTAGTAATCACTATTATTCTTTATGTATTTCTCTGTTCTTTCTATGCTGTTTACGTCAATACAGTGAGTAAACCTATCTGGCAGGTTTCACGTCCTCCCAGACTTTGATGAGGGAAAACGCAGCTGTCGGAGAAAGCTAGAGCGTCACAACAACAGACGGAAAAGGAAACCCGTAGATAAAGGAACCGTTGCTGCAAAACAACCGCAAGTTCTATCAGAAAATGATAACAGCATCATTGATGTTGACGATAGAAAAGGTATAAGTGGACAGCAAAAATCATATTGCCATCTGGTTTCTTTGTTTTAGTTGTTGATTTGCATATTCTCCTATTTGCCAATGTTGGAGTTCCCTTGGAAATGCAAGCTGATTCTGCTTTTCCATGTTATTACCTTGAAGCAGATAATACATGCTCTACAGACCAGAGAACAGAACAAGAGCCTTCGTTGATTTTTGAAGATCGGCATATCCCTGCTCAGGGTTCTGTACCCGTTACCCATAGCAACAACTCAGACAACTTTGTCTCTGTTACAGGTTCGGGTGAAGCTCAACCAGATGAAGGAATGAATGACACAAAATTTGAACTTTCACCTTCCTGTGGCGACAACAAAAGTGCTTACTCAACTGTGGTGGGTTTATTATCAGTCACTGGTACATCACAAACACTTGATCTCTCTC
>JAKUCM010004206.1:0-13116 GCA_023374145.1 Lepidium sativum
AGCAAAGGTAAATTGGTCAATTTACAATTTTTTCAATTTTTTTTTTTTAAATTCTGTCTGTTTTTTTGCTG
This sequence comes from Lepidium sativum, assembly GCA_023374145.1. NCBI lineage: Eukaryota > Viridiplantae > Streptophyta > Magnoliopsida > Brassicales > Brassicaceae > Lepidium > Lepidium sativum. The sequence continues at coordinate 72 of JAKUCM010004206.1, forward strand.
GGTTTTGAGATTAACCTGTGAGCCGATGGTTGTTCTCTGACAATAACTCAGGTTCCTCTCAGTAGTGACTTCCGATTGTTCTCACACCTTTAGGTAAGGTTACTCCTTCCAATTTTTGTGAAATCTGGGACCAATCTCTTCTGACCGTGAGATGTTTCAGTCAGCTCCGTTTGATCCGTCGCTCTCCTCACGTTTTCCGGCGACGATCAGGTGATTAATCATTAATCAGAGGCCATCGGCGAGAAAATTCAAACCTTTCTTCAACCCTCTCTCTCCGGCTTTTTTTTACGATTTCTTCCGTCGAATTTGGTAAACAAGTTTTCTTTTCTTTCTTTCAATCATGTTCCTGTTAGGATCTTAATTTCATTGGAACCCTAGAAGCTATCTATTCAATCGGCGGATTTGTATCTAGGTTTTTGATATTCATGGGGTTTATAAACGGAAATTTAGGTAATTGATCGAGTTCTATTGAGAATATATTGATTTGAAAAGGTACTTAATATAGGTGTTCCTAAGAAGTAGAAAGAAGAAAGAGAAGAATGAGAATAGTGGGACTAACAGGAGGCATTGCGTCTGGGAAGAGTACTGTGTCTAACCTTTTCAAAGTTAATGGCATTCCTGTTGTTGATGCTGATGTTGTTGCTCGAGTAAGTAACAGTATCTCTAAACTATTGTGTAACCATTTCGAGTAGATACAGAGAGAGGTCCTTTTAGATGCAATTTAGCTCAAGAAAAGTTTAGTAAAAGGCAGGAGATGTTTTTTTTTGTTTCTTCTATACAGAATGTATTGAGAAAAGGAAGTAGTGGATGGAAAAAAGTAGTTGCAGCTTTTGGGGAGGAGATTCTGCTTCCTAGTGGAGATGTGGATCGGCCAAAACTTGGTCAGATTGTGTTCTCATCTGATTCCAAGCGTCAACTTCTAAACAAGTACGGACTTACAAATTTCCGTTTTGGTTTATTCGATGAAATCCTGAAATCGGGTGAGGTGTCTTTTCATCTGCAGGCTGATGGCTCCATACATATCATCTGGTATCTTTTGGGAAATCTTGGAACAATGGGCGAATGGAGCGGAAGTGATTGTTGTTGATATCCCATTATTGTTTGAAGTAAAGATGGATAAGTGGACAAAACCTATTGTAGTTGTGTGGGTCAGTGAAGAAAAACAACTCAAGAGATTGATGGAGAGAGATGGACTAGGTGTGGAAGATGCAAGAAATAGAGTGATGGCTCAGATGCCATTAGATTTGAAGAGAAGCAAAGCTGATATTGTGATTGATAATAATGGCTCTCTTGACGACCTCCATCAACAGTTCGACGAGGTTTTGTCTGAAATCAGAAGACCCTTGACGTGGATTGAATATTGGCGTTCAAGAAAAGGAGCCTTCTCTGTTTTGGGTTTTGTGATTTTAGGAGTCATTGCTTGCAAACAACTTAACTAGCATAAATTTTCCGATTTCTTTATGGAGCAAAGTCATCACTTAGTTCTGCTCAAAACCTCGTGTTGTAAGCTTACAACTTTCATTTATCAATGTCTCGCTCTCTCCACAACTGTAATTTAAGGTATTAAATAACTCAGTTTTGCTCTTTTCAATATTTAGACATCCATTATCTATGTAACAACTTGAGGCTCTTTTAAGCATTTCTCAGTACAAGCTATAAACAATAAAAATCTTCTTTGATTTCGGTTTCGTTTTTGCTTCACCACACAATGGTTTTGTCACAAATCTGTACTTGTGCATTCAAACATTATTATAAACTTTGTTGACTGTACATATTCGATGCCCACAGAAATAAAGGGATCAAAACCAAATCTTATGTCGCTGTAAAATTGTATTTTAAGAGTTTTTTTGTTCCAATAGATAAAATTGCATAATCGATTAATGATATAAATAAAATAAAGTTGCAAAATAAAAATTATAGAATAAAAATTTATAGATCATATATTGCAGAATGAAAAATTGCAGAATTAGATAGCAATTGGATACATTTTGCTGAATGACATAATAAAATTAAATATTGTTAATATACCGATTAATAATTCCTCAAATACATTTTTAGTCTGTTCTAGATTCTTAATAAATTCTTTCACATGAACTAGTAACTTGATAAACTAATAGTTGAATATATACTCAATACTTGAAAATACATTTTTAAAATATTATTAAAAATAACACTATACTTCATAATTGTTTTACTTATTTAATATATGCATACACATAAAATATACATTAATGTAAAATATATAATTATTCGATTTTCTAAGTGTAGTAGTGATCTATTAATTACTACAATGTACTAACAATATTTTTAAAAATTAGTATTGTTCTTCATTATCACTTATTTATATGTTAATATAATTTATTTTAATTTTTAATTAGGCAAATAAGCAATAAATACTTGTTTTTTGTCTAATGGATTTTTTTTTGTAATTTTGAGGTAAAGAAAAAAGTTGTAGAATAGTATTAGAAAACGCTATTATGTATATTATGTTAATTGTCTAAACGTCAGTAGAATTGCGTTAGATTACGCTATGTAAATAGTAATAGAAGCCTCAGCTACAATTTCAATTTTGGAAACTTTAGTAGTAGTAACTTTGGATGTTGTCTCTCTTGTTCCGACAGTTCTCTTGTAACCTCACATCACACGGCACATAAGGGCCATTACTAGTGGGTCAAACAATTAACACGTTACGAAACGAGGTTTTTTTTGAATGTTTTGACTTTTGAGTGCCTTGTATTGTCGTCTCACTCGCTCTCAGTTTCATCTCTCTGTCTTCCTTCGAGAAGCATAGCTTAGTTGCTTAGAGAACAAAGACGACTGATAGGTCTCAGATTTAGAGATACAAATGGTAAAGAGCATAAAAATAAAGACACGTTGTTTGGCAATTCAGATTGTCTATTTTTTTGGCTTTTCATTTCTTAAATAGAACAAAGAAACAAAGGTGGAGTTTCCACTCCTACAAACTTGGAAAAATGGAAAGGTGGGGAGAATGGTTCCTTATCATACGTAAGACCATTTCTCGCTTATTAACTTGTGCAAGCAAATTAAACAAAGTTGAAACAAGAAACAACGATCCGGTCCATCATCAATTGCGAAACCTCCGGTTTGGTGCTTGAGTACGGTTTGATCGTCATACCGGTTGTGATCCATCATTACTCCCGTCGTGAAAAGAAGTTTGTACTCAAGTTTTAAGTCTGGAAAGCTTAGTTGTAGCTGTTCCAAATCCTCCCAAGAGGCTTCTTCGCTGGGAAGTCCCTACCATAGTACATAAGCTTCATGGCATAATTTTCCAGCTCGAGTTACCTCACGAATGCTGTGGATAGCTTCAGGTCGCATACGGAGGCGACCATTAGTGCGCAGAGGTTGTAAAGTCCCTGACGCCGGCATGTCATGACCGATCCATTTTTTAAGCAGAGAAACATGAAAAACATTGTGGACTCGGGTACCTTCTGGTAGCTGCAGGCGGTAAGCGATTGGACCCACCTTAGCTTCAATCTGGAATGGTCCAAAGTACCATGTAAACAGCTTCTGGGACATGCGTCGAAATATGGTGTGTTGTCGATATGGCTAGAGACGAAGGAAGACTCAATCTCCTACGTCGAAATTAACGTCACGTCGTTTAGCATCTGCCGCTTGCTTCATGTTATTATTTGCAGCCTGGAGATGATTCTTAAGTTCGTGAAGTAACTCCTCCCTAGCAGCCAACTGATCATCCAATTCTTGAATGTTGGTGCTTCCTGATTCATATCCAACTAGGGTCGGAGGGTCACGCCCATAAACAACTTTAAAAGGCGACATGGCAATGGAAGAGTGGTACGTTGTGTTGTACCAATATTCAGCCCATGGAAGTAAAGAACTCTATTGTTGCGGTTTCTCAGAGACAAAACAGCGCATAAACTGTTCGATACAACGATTAATTACCTCTGTTTGTCCGACGGACTCTGGGTGGTACGCCGAGGTCATGCAAAGTTTGATCTGTGACATCTTCCAAAGTTCAAGCCAGAGAGCACTTGTGAAGACAGGATCACGATCTGAGAAAATTGACTTGGGTATTCCATGTAGTTTAACCACATACTCCACAAACTTATTTGCAACGGACTTGGCCGTGTACGGATGCGACAAGGGAATCAGGTGAGCTGCTTTGGAAACACGGTCCACTACCACCATTATGGACGTGTGGTTGTCGGAGCGCGGTAACCCGTTGATCAAATCCATTGACAAATCTTCCCAAACCTTGTCTGGGATTGGTAAGGGTTGGAGGAGACCTGCAGGAGATAAGCTTGTGATTTTGGCTCGTTGACAAATCGTACAAGCCGCAACGTAGTCTTGGACAGTTTGGTGCATTGTATGTCGTCAATGTGGGAAAAATGGTCGTGAATTTCATGGTGCGTTGTAGCTGGTCATCTCGCATCTGTGCTAGTTCAATTGCTGCTTTGAGTGTTGTCGGATGAAACAGACGGATGCCGTCAGCGATATAGTCCTTTTGACTGCCAATGTAAGTACCAATGAGTGCCTTCTGGCTCCATCTGATGACCTTGTTCTGTAAACGTTCGAACTCTCGATGAAAATCCTTAAGAGACCCCTTCTGGCGTATTTTAGACAGAGCCTCATCAAAACCTTCAGCCGTAGAAGGTCCAAATTGTGCCCATAGTTCCTCCTCGAACACCGCCCATGTGATATGGGTGTTTTCGTCGTGAAGCGATTTGGCGGTGGTTTGTCACCATTCGTTAGCCTCGTCCTCTAGATGATAGGAAAGGAAACTAACTTTTTGTTCTGCCGGTAGTTCCTAGTAAGCGAAGTATTGTTTGGCTTTGCTTAACCAAGATGTCGGATCTCCGCGTGAAACCGTGGGAACTCAAGTTTGACGAATCGGTTCGGTGGAGCATATTGTTGGGGAGCCTGTGGTTGAGGGTTGTCTCCCGGTTGAATGTTCGTAACCGGTTGATTAACTTATGTTCTCGGATTTCCTCGTGATGCACTGGAATTGCCCTCTCTGTTGCTGGTAACCGCCTCCATCAAACGACCAAACGATGCTTCCATCATCCTGAACTTATCGTTCATGGCCGTACTGATCTTTTCCAGCTCGTCTTGCATTTCGCCGACACTTGTCTCCATTACTTCGAGACGCGTTGTAGGGTCAGGCATTGACTCCTCTGGTGAAGAAAGAGCCACAACTTCCTTCTGCTTTCTAGGTGCAATGATGGTGATGTGGTGGGTGATATCGTAGTGAGATTAGTATGTAAAAAATAAAATTTGAGTAATGCTCTGATATCAAATGATAGGTCTCAGATTTAGAGCTACAAATTCTAAAGAGCATAAATGTAAAGACTCGTTGTTTGGCAATTCAGATTGCCTATTTTTTTGGCTATTCATTTCTTAAATAGAACAAAGAATCAAAGGTGGAATTTCCATTCCTACAAACTTGGAATAATGGAAAAGTGAGGAGAATAATTCCTTATCATACGGAAGACCATTTCTGGCTTATTAACTTGTGCAAGCAAATTAAACAAAGTTGAAACAAGAAACAACGACCCGGTCCATCATCAATTGCGCCGGTTTGGTACTTGAGTACGGTTTGATCGTCGTACGGGTTGTGGTCCATCAACGACTTTCAGTCTTCTGTCCAGTTGCCGCCGCAATCTCAAGAGGTTTCTTCAGAGCGTTGTTTGGTGGGTTTCGTTATCGCGAACATAGTAGTTGTAGGGTGGAGAGATGTCGACGGTCGGGAGAGGGTGAGTCTGGTTAGAGAACCCTTGAACCAGGTACGAGAAGAACACAATCAGAGTACTCAACATGCAATCCGTCCAAGTGGGTCACATTGAGCGTTCGGTTACCGCTGTTCTCTCGCCGTTGATTGACTTAAACATGATCATCGTCAAAGGTATCATACCCGATACATCGTTTGGGATATCAGAAGCTGATGTTGTTAAGGACCAGATGGGAGTATGGATTTTAAGAGAATAGACAAGGCTTTTAAACTACTTAGGCCTTGTTCTTTTCGTGGTCGCTGGCGAAAGTGACAGCGACCAGCGACTAGCGACAACGATTACTATTTCAGTTTTATGTTCATTTAACAGTCGCTGCGACCAGTCACTGTGTTGTTCTTTTTGCAGTCGCTAGCGACCAGCGACTAACAATTTTTTTTATAATATTTGTTAAATTTTTAATTTATAATAAAAATTAATATGTAATATCAAAATAAAAAAATTTAAATAATAAATTTTAAAAAATTGTAATAATTAAACTTAGCAAAAAAATAAAATATAAGTTAAAACTTAAAATAATGTAAAATATTATATTTTAATTTTAAAATATAAAAATATGTATATCATTTAACATTTTTGTTATATTTAATGTTTTATTTATATAAAAGTTTATTCTTATTATACATTCATATATGAAATATAACAATTTATTATCTATTAGTATATATGATATACAATTATTATATTACTAATATTTTTAAATTAGAATAAAGTAAAAAATATGAACAAAAATTATACTATATATTAATTTTAAAAAATTAAAAATATAAAGAATATAATATAGTAAAAAATTAACAACAAAAATTTATATTATATATTAAATTTTTATAATTTTATTTATTTATTAGTTTATATATATGTAAATTATATATGGATTTTTATAAAAATTTATAGGTAGCTACAAAATTTTATTTTATTTTATATATTTTTCTATTTTATTTTATTTATTTTAATAATAATTGGTGAAAAAAAATTTGAAAAAAAAATTTTAGTAGCTATTTTCAATTGATGGTGTTTGAAAAAAAATTCTGTTGATTTGTACTCTTTGATGGTGTTTCTACGGTTTGAGCCATTTTCAATTAAGAGTTCTTGGGAATACTTGATACAATATTCACATATTGTGTGCTTAAGCCCTTCTATGATTTCACGTTTACAAGTAAAATACATTATTCACATTTATGCCTTCTTTTTTTAAATGTTCTTAAAAGTTATTCAATTGCTGGCTTTTTCAGGTTTTAATGTCGTCAATTTCGTTGAGGAGGGCAAAAGAACAGAGTTTGACTGGTTTGCTACTTAAGACTGTTTAAACTTATTATGTTGAACTTCCTTCCGAAGAACCTCAGATTTATGATCAACTGACAAAACAAGCGAAATTTGTTAGCCATAGCTTTTTAAATAGTGAAAGCTTGATGCACAACTATCCAACAGTTTCTAGAATAATCTCACGTCTGAGACAGCTTTGTGACGATATTTCTCTATGGCCTCCAGAATTAAGATCTTTTATCACTTCTACATTTCTCGAAGGTAAAAAACAAAACAGTTACATATTCTTACTTTTGGTTGCAAAGTGTAATTCTTTGTGCGTTTGTGAAACAGATATGACTGATAAGCCAGAGCTACTGCTAAAGCTGGTTGCAGTATTTCAAGATGGAAAAGATTTTGAATGTCCGATTTCTTATCACCACCAAAAGACATCATATTTCACTAGATATGCTGTATTTCAAGCTGGTTGCAGTATTTCACTAGATATGCTCACATATTTTGCTGGCTTGTATTCTTCAAACCTTTAAAAGAAGTAAATCAGTTGTGCCCTATGTGTCGTGGCTTGCTTACCCAGTCTGATCTCTTCAATGCTCCTGCTACTACTACTTACAATACTGATGAAGGAGACATTAGATCTTCAACCAAATCCTCAAAGGTTTCAGCTTTACTATCATTGCTCATGGAATCGAGAGAAGAAAACCGCAATACAAAGTTTGTTGTCTTTTCTCAGTTCAAAAAGATGCTACTTCTACTAGAAATCCATCTGAAAGATGCGGGTTTCACAATCTTACGCTTGGATGGGACAATGACTGTGAAGAAACGGACTCAAGTCATTGGAGAATTTGGGAGTCTAAAGTTAACCGGACCTGTGGTGTTGTTAGCCAGCCTCAAGGCATGTGGTGCCGGCATAAACCTAACTGCTGCTTCAAGGGTTTACTTGTTTGAGCGGTGCTATAACCCTGCTGTTGAAGAACAGGCCATTGACAGGATTCGTAGGATTGAACAGAGACAAGACGTCAAAATAATCGGAATGATTGCAAGAAACAGTATCGAAGAGAGAATCCTTCAGGATCAGCAGATGAAAAACGAATTTGCGAATGAAGCACTTAAAGGACAGCATAGGAAAGATCAAAGAGAGGTTGACGTTGAAGACGTGATTGCTCTCATATCTCTCTGAACTCTGAATCATGCTTCCTAGCTTGTAGTCTTGTACAGTTTTTATAGATGACAATTGCTTTCGGTTCTGTCCGATCCATTCAACATTTTTTGGATACTTATGATGAGCTTTCACCTAAATGTTTTGCTCGACGTTAAAACAATTCTTGTTTCACATCCTTGAAAAAATCAAAATCATATAAAACATTTGATAGTAACCACCTCCAACTATTATAACACTATTAGGATTAAAACACCATTAGATGTTTTTAATATTTGTTTAATGTAAAAAATGAATTTTTAAAAGTTGAAAATTCTAGTATGAATTTTATTTTTTGGGGTTGTAATGGTAGAATCCTATTTGAAATTCTTAAAATTGAAAAAAAAAATTATATTTTTAAAAAATTAATTGTAAAATTTATTAAATTAAAATTTATGAATATATATTTTATAAAAACATAATTATTTTGCATTCTTAAATTTAGACATCTACAGACAGAAGCTTTGTTATCAACTTATCCACATTTTTTTCTTGCTCTGTGGACAAGCATTTAAATGGAAGAAGATACTTTTCACTACCACTACAAGAGAACATTAGTTTAGGGACCATTTTTTACAACGTTTTTGGGACGTTGTAAAATAGGGAGGTATTTACAACTTCTTTACGACGTTTAGAAAAAACGTCGTAAATGAGTTGTAAACGTACAACGAAAATTTACATTGTAAACAAGTCGGTATTTTACGACTTCTTAACAACGTTTTCCCATTGCTTCAACAATTCGTTGTGAACTAGTCCCTAAGTTGCAACTCCTTTACGACCTCTATAATTTACATCGAATTAACATCGAATGTCAAACCGAAATCACGGTTGAATCGGGGTAAGATGTTATGTCCTTGTCGGAAATGCAAAAATACGAAATTCGCCCGAGTAGAAACTGTTTGGAATCATATATTAAACAGAGGGTTTACACCGCATTATTACATTTGGTTTCACCATGAGGAAGGTGATAGCGGTCGTGGGAATGACGAAGCAAGTAGTAGTAATTTTAGGAATGTTGATGCTAATATAGGTGAATCAAGTAATTTGCATGATGTTGGTTATCAGAATGAGATTCATGGGGTTGTAGAGCATGATAGGATGCATGAAACGGTCACAGACGCATTTCAGGAAACTAATACTGATCAACCTATAGTTGCTGAGGGACCCAATTTAGATGCAAAAAGGTTTTTATGACATGCTAGATGCTGCAAACCAGCCTCTCTACGAGGGGTGTAGAGAAGGTCTGTCAAAATTATCATTAGCAGCTAGGATGATGAATAATAAAACAGAATGTAATTCATCTCAGTCATGCATGAATATGTGGACTGACTTGCTCAAAGAGTGTTTGCCAGAAGACAATGTGTGTGCTGAATCATATTATGAGACGCAGAAATTGGTCTATGGTCTTGGGGTTGCCGTGTGAAACCATTGATGTCTGTATAGATAATTGTATGATCTACTGGAAAGATGATGATGTGTTACAAGAATGTCGGTTCTGTAACAAGCCAAGATATAAGGCACAAGGGAGTGGGCGTAAGAAGGTTCCGTATCAACGGATGTGGTATTTGCCAATAACTGATAGATTGAAGAGGTTATATCAGTCGGAGAAGGCAGCAGCTGCGATGAGATGGTATGCAGAGCATTCACAGACAGAAAGCGAGATTAATTATCCTTCAGATGCAAAGGCGTGGGAAACATTTTAATACGGTACACAAAGATTTTTGCTAGGAATATTAGGGAATGCTTATCTTGCTCTATGCACCGATGGTTTTAGTCCGTTTGGAATGTCTGGTAGACAATATTCTATGTGGCCAGTAATCCTCACGCCTTATAACCTTCCTCCTGGAATGTGCATGGAAAAAGAATTTTTATTCCTAAGTATACTTGTACCTGGTCTAATCATCCGAAACGGTCTCTTGACGTGTTTTTGCAACCTTTGATTCATGAGCTGAAACAGTTATGGATGCATGGGGTTCGAGCATATGATTGTTCTGCCCAAAAAATTTTTACGATGAAGGCGGTGCTTATGTGGACGATAAGTGACTTCCCTGCGTACATGAAGCACTTGCAGGTATTTGTTTAACATACTATAGTAATGAATATAAACATATGTATATAACTCTTATATTGTAGGCATTGGAGCTTTTTTTAGAGATTTGAGTGCACGGACAATCACAATAGAAGGTTTGGAACAACTTTCAACAAATATACCGCTATTGTTGTGCAAATTAGAGAAGATTTTCCCTCCTTCGTTCTTCCGATGTTATGGAACATCTGCCAGTGCACCTTCCTCACGAAGCACTCCTAGCAGGACCTGTTCATTTTCGATGGATGTACCCATTTGAACGTTTTATGAAAACGCTTAAGGGCCAAAGCAAAGAACCTGTCAAAAGTCGAAGGGTCAATCGTTGCGGGTAACCTCACAGAAGAAACGGTCGCATTTCACATCGTACTACTTTGCACCCACCGTTCACACACGGAAAAGAGTTTTTGAGATATATTCAGCACACACAGCGTAGGGTGTCTAGTCTATTATGCCAAAGAGAAAAAATCAGCAACATCATTGAGAAAAGAGAAATTGGAACTTGATTTGTTGTGAGCCAGGCTGCTATCAAGCATGTACAGATTGAAGTTCCTCTTAGCATGTCCAATCATCTACGCCTAGATAGCATCCTGGATCAAGCAAGAAGAGTTGTCAAATATAAACCTGCATTTTAAGTCATTAGTAAGCTGACTGACACTCTTGAGATTTAAATGAAACTTTGGTATGAAAAGAACATTTCGGAGAAGAAAGGCATCATTAATATGAATGTCACCAATACCCGCAATCTTAATGTCAGCACTTGTTGGTAAGGTTACACGTTTATCTACAGAGATGTTCATATTAGAAAATAAACTCTTGTCATAGGCAACATGGTGACTTGCACCACTGTCAATGATCCAAGAGTAAGTAGATATACTAGTCTTTGTTGATTGTAATATTCCAATAAGGTGAAGACTGTTAGAATTGAGTGTTATACCGTCTGCTGTGATTGTACCTCCTGAGGGAAGAAGGCAGAGAGACAGTCGAAGAATCAGGCATGTGGGAGCGGAAGTAGGCGATGATTCCTGCTATTTATTCCTTGGACAAGTTTTGCAGCAAACCTATCATAGAAGAATCACCTTTGTTCTGAGATGCTCACTTGTGCAATCGTCGGTTTTGTGGTAGTGCTTTAGTCTTATGTTTGAAATCAGGAGGGGTACCCATGCAGCTTATAGCATTTGTCCACTGTGTGACCAGTGTACCCAAAGTGAGAACAAACTGGCCTTTGGGAAGACTTCTGACTCACATAAGAGGCATTCACATTGACAGAAGATGTAGGAACAATTTTAGAGATGTTGAAAACTGAGGCATTTTGAACATGTTGGATGTTTCTTTCATTGTGATCTTGGTCGAGTAAATTGTAGACTTCAGACAGCACTGAGATCGTCTTCTTCATGATAATCTGACTTCTAATATTGGAATAGGAGTCATTAAGGCCTGCAAGAAACTTGATGACTTTTGAACGATCTTGTTTAGCTTGCACTATCTTGCAGGAATCACAGTTGTTGCAGGTTTTTGTGCAATCCATTCCATCAAGATCATCCCAAAAAGTCTTCAGTTTAGTGAAGTAGGTGGAAAGATCCATGCCTCTTTGTTGCAGTGACCGAATTTGCTGAGATAGTTGGTAAAATCTAGGAAGATTGGTAACATGGAATATAGACATCAAGTCTTTCCAAATGTCAGCAGAATCAGGAAGCTTAATGATGCTACTGTAGATTTCTTTTGAGACAGAATTTAAAATCCAAGATTTAACCATACTATTACACCGCAACAGATTTTTTAGTGAGCATGATTTTCATCTGACCTAAGCAACGATCCATCTACAAATCCAAGCTTGTTCTTAGCTTCTAAGGCTATTGACATTGCAATGTTCCATGTACTGTAATTCGTTCCATCAAGAGTTTTAGAAATTATCGAGGAACCCTAGATTATCGGCGCTTGTTAAGAAGTAGAGAGAGTATTGAATTCCATCAAACTCGAACTTACTCGGAGCCATTGAAGTCGCGAGTGCTTCGTCGGGAATCAAAAACGAAGAGCGATCCAAACTCCGATTTGTCTTTGGTACTGGATTATTGATGGATGTCGTATGTTCTGTAGGCGGAGCATTGAATGTCGAAGTTTGATTCAGCTCCGGAACCTCCGAGAAAGATGAGCGAATCTGTTTCCTTGTGGCGAGTCTTTGACCAGCAACCACACGCTTTGTCTTTCTTCTAGCAGGTAGCATGGTTGACAATGGAGAGAAAATTCCAGTGGAATGACTGAAATTGAAAGAAAGAACTCGGCAGAACAACCGATAGTGAAGGTGAAGAAGATCGTTGAAAAGATAATGAAATCGATCAGAAGAACGAAGAAGAAGCAAGGATCTTGATCGTCGAAGTTGTCTTCAACTGCTCTGATACCCATATTAGACGAGAAGAAGCTTAACAGAATCACGAGAACTTTCTCTTCATTCATGTAATCGAAAATGTCTGTTATAGGTTTTATATATAAGATGAAGAAGAAGCTAAACCGAAATAGATAACTGAAAAAGACTAATTCAATTTGACCGTAAACCAATCTAAATCGGGTTTTATCTTAACACAACACCACCGTCTCACCGTCCGTCGAAACCTCGACCTCAGTGACGTGTCTTGCCTGTAATGATTTCAAAGCCCATATCATTGCCTTCACCTCCGCTTGCAAAGCCGATAAACTCTGGTGACTCCGTTTTAATGCTGAAAATACCCCGTCCACTGAATT